>CAUYON010118184.1:0-11687 GCA_963573935.1 Arctocebus calabarensis
CTTTTTTTTTTTGTTTTTGTGAGGCAGAGCCTCAAGCTTTCACCCTGGATGGAGTGCAGTGACATCACAGCTCACAGCAACCTCCAATTCCTGGGCTCAAGCGAGTCTCTTGCTTCCACCTCCCAAGTAGCTGGGACTACAAGTGTCCTCCACAACACCCAGCCATTTTTTCGTTGTAGCCGTCATTGTTGTTTGGCGGGCCCGGGCTGGATTCGAACCTGCCAGCTCAGGTGTACGTAGCTGGCGCCTTAGCCCGTTGAGCCACAGGCGCCAAGCCAGGTGATTCGCTTACCTCAGCTTCCCAAGTATCTGGGACTACAGGCACCCACCATAATACCTGGCTATTTTTTTTTTTTTTTTTGAGACAGAGCCTCAAGCTGTCACCCTGGATAGAGTGCAGTAGCATCACAGCTCACAGCTCACAGCAACCTCCAATTCCTGGGCTCAAGCGAGTCTCCTGCCTCTGCCTCCCAAGTAGCTGGGACTACAGGTGCCTGCCACAACGCCCGGCCATTTTTTGGTTGCAGCTGTCATTGTTGCTTGGCGGGTCCAGGGGCTGGATTTGAACCCGCCAGCTCAGGTGTACGTGGCTGGCGCCTTAGCCCGTTGAGCCACAGGCGCCGAGCCTGGCTATTTTTTTGTTGCAGTTTGGCGTGGACTAGGTTTGAACCTGCCGCCCTGGGTATATGAGGCCAGTGCCTTAGCCACTGAGCCACAGGCGCCACCCCCACCTCCTTTATTGGCACAGTATACATATATAATAAACTTTTTCTCTTGTTAATCTGTCATTTGTCACAAGGCTCTATTCACAGGGCAGAAGAGCTACAGGCTGGTATGCACTATGTACATTGAGTATAAAATATACACAGGATGTCAAAGACCAAGCATGAAACAAAAGAATGTAAACTAGGTCAATAAATTTGTATATTGACTAAATGTGAAAATGGTAATATTTTGGGAAAATTGAATTAAATATATTTAATTTAATTTCACCTCGTTCATTTTACTTTCTTAGCCATCTACTAGAAAATTTTAAATAACATATATGACTCACGTTATATTTCTTTTGGATAAAACTGCCAAATAAATGTCAGGTGACCTTGGCTCTTTGGACTGGCTTCTACCAAACAAAGTCAACACATTTGTATTTTTTTTTTTTTTTTTGTACAGACAGAGTCTCACTCTATGGCCCTCAGTAGAGTGCCGTGGCATCACACAGTTCACAGCAACCTCCAGGCTTAGGGGATTCTCTTGTCTCAGACCCCCGAGTAGCTGGGACTACAGGCGCCTGCCACAACACCCGGCTGTTTTTTTGTTTTGCAGTTCAGCTGGGGCCGGGTTTGAACCTGCCACCCTCGGTATATGGGGCCGGTGCCCTCCTCGCTGAGCCACAAGCGCCATCCCCCTTTTTTTTTGAGACAGAGCCTCAAGCTGTCACCCTGGGTGGAGTGCTATGGCATTACAGCTCACAGCAACCTCCAATTCCTGGGCTCAAGCGAGTCTCCTGCCTCCGCCCCGCAAGTAGCTGGGACTACAGGTGCCCACCATAATGCCCGGCCATTTTTTGGTTGCAGCTGTCATTGTTTGGCTGGCCCAGGCTGGATTCAAACCCGTCAGCTCAGGTGTACATGTCTGGAGCCTTAGCCGCTTGAGCCACAGGCACTGAGCCCAACACATCTCTATTAAGTGAATGCTATGTGTCAGGTCCTGAGTGACTTAATCAGTGGAGGGTGATGGGGGGAAGGCACAGTGCCTGCTTTCAGGGAGCTGCCAGGCCCCTCTAGGCTTCTAGCTCATCCTGGCCAGATTCTCCTGCAGTCCTGCCTCCCCTTCCTTCACAGGACAGTTAGGCCAGAAGGCTGGGCAGAGGGTTCTGAGTACTCAGGGAAGGAGCTCCATGTGGGCCCAGGATTCAGAAGACAGTGTGGCCAGGGACCATGGCTGGCCCTTGACTGCTGTTCCCATGGCCAGGAACACAGATGTGCCTTTCAGCTGCCCAGTCCTGGGCCTCACTGCCCAGTACCTCCTGGCTTTCTCTTAGTGGCAGCAGAGCTCACTGCCAACTCTGCCAAGCACCATCTGCCTATGGTGGAATGGGCCCCCCCTCACCCATCTTTTCTGCCACCTCCCATTCCCCAGGCCCTGCTTGATTAAAAGATTTTCTTGATAATCATTCAGGGATGCAGACTAAAGTCTGAGAAAGGAAGCTATCCCAGGCTCCAGAAAAACAAGACGAAACAACAAACTTCTGCAGCTGGTATTTCTGATAAATAGCCCACACCTGGCAATTTAGAGGGATGGTCCTGGTTGGTATGACCCAAATTTAACCCCTGCAGCTGATATGACTGTGACAGCTTTACAGCCCTGTAAAACTAACCAGATCTGTACATAGTTAAACAACCTTATCTAACATTCCTTTTTCTTCTGCTATATAAACTTGCTCATAATAGCTGCTAATACTCATACCATGCTGACTGTGTGCCAGGCACTGCACTAGGATTTTATGTCTTTTAATTCATTTAATTTCCATGAAATTGGATTCCAGGCACAAAACCCTATGAGGTAAGTACTTTTATAAGCTGTAGCTCACAGGTGAAGAAGTTGAGGCACAGAGAGGTTACGTGAACTTGCTCAAGATCACACAGCCAGAAAGGCAAAACTGGGATTGAAACCCAGGCAATCTGGCTCAGTGTTTGTGCTCTAAAACACTACATTACATGGCTTCCTTCAGAATGCTGGAGGAATCAATTATGTTTTGTTTTCCTTAACTAAACTAGCTGTTTCCCTTGCTAAACAGCTTATGATAACCTGTGACACTTGTTCACAATCCAAAACATGTCTGGGACTGACTTTAACAAATTAAAAATGATGAGATGGGGTGGTGCCTATGGCTCAAAAGGGGTAGGGTGCTGGCCCCATAAGCCGGAGGTGGCAGGTTCAAACCCAGCCCCGGCCAATAACTGCAATAAATAAATAAATAAATATGATGAGATGGGAAAGTGACCAAATTCATGAAGAAGAAGAAAAAAAAATCCCAGGAGAAGAAATCTTGCTACCATCCTCTGTCCGTTTGTCTGTGTGGGTGGGCAAGGGAACACTACCTGAGACTGGAGGCAGCTTGTTAAAAGATAAACTGCATGGTGGGACCACACCTACGGTGCATCTTACAAGGGTACATGTGAAATTTACTAAGTGTAGAATATAAATGTCTTAACACTATAACTAAGAAAATGCCGTGAAGGCTATGTTAAGCAGTTTGATGAAAATATTTCAAATTGGCTCGGCGCCCGTGGCTCAACAGGCTAAGGCACCAGCCAAGTACACCTGAGCTGGCAGGTTCGAATCCAGCCAGGGCCTGCCAAACAACAATGACGGCTGCAACCAAAAAATGGCAGGGCGTTGTGGCGGGCGCCTGTGGTCCCAGCTACTTGGGAGGCGGAGGCAAGAGACTCGCTTGAGCCCAGGAATTGGAGGTTGCTGTGAGATGTGATGCCAGGGTGATATCCAGGGTGATAGCTTGAGGCTCTGTCTCAAAAAAATAAATAAATAAGCAAGAGGAAATAAAGTTAATATTTATCAGAATGTCTTAGGCACTAGGTATTTTGTATGAATTATTTTATCTTCACAGTAATCTGCGAAGCAGATATAAATATTATCTGTACTTTTTGGATAAGAAAACTGAGAAGCCTCTTGCCTAAGAATAGCACAAGGAGGTGTCAGAGCTGGTTCCAAATGGGCCATTGGGCTCTGAACTCCACTGGACCAAGCACTGTGCAATACTGTCTCCCATTATCAATAAATAACTAAAATCTTTTCTTTTTTCTAGCTTATGGAAAAGCTCTGAGAAAAAATGAGAGATATTTTAACGAGAAAGGAAGAGAGGGGAAAGTGAGACAGAGTTCCAACTTAACAGAAGAAAAGGGTGATGGTATAAAAACTAACAACGATTAATAATAACATCTCTTAAGTATTTCTTCTGTGCCAAGTATTTCTTCTGTGTTGGGTAACTTGTACACATTTTCTTATTAAATATCCTCAAAAATGCCTCATAGGTGGATGCTTTCATTTTACCTCTTTATGTATGAAGAAGTGGACGTGGAGAAGGTTAGCAAATTGCCTGAAACTGGTCACCGAACATATGACAGAGTGAGGGTTTGAACCCAGGCCCAGAGATCTTTTCCTCAACCACCTTACACAGGGGATTGGAAAATACTCCTAGTGATCACTTGGGATGGGGTGATTCCTGTGTAAAGCCACCAAGCTCATCATCTTCTGGGCTCTGCAAACTTTTACTTGCCATTTAATAATTATAGTCTATAGATGATCTATAGCCCTCCCTCAAATTATTATTGACAATCATAAGGTCAAGCCTGGATTAAGAGGTATACAAGGTTTAGCTATGTTAATTTCTACAGTGGGGTCTTAAATTTTGTAATATTTTGACAGCTGTCCTTGCTGCCCCCGTCCTTGTTATATGCACATGTAGCATAAATGAGGTCTGTGAGGTCAGAGTCAGAAGTTGGCCGGAGAGTGGACAGTAAGACACAGTGAAACATGACAGAATACTAGAGGACGTTATGGAGAAAATAGATGTTGGAAACACAAAAGCTTCAAAGCCTACAGAGATTTTGGATTTTAAGGGGGGAAAACAGTAGCTGGTAATGGATGTGGTTTTGACATCATCATGACTCTGCCTGAGTTAGCTTTCTATGGCTGAATCCAGTGCCATAGATTAAAGGACCTCAGATTCTCAGAGGCCCAGGGTCCCTGAAGCCAAAGACAACATGTTATATTGCCTGAGCTGGATGTGGAAGCAGCCTGGGTCTAAATTGGAGCAGAAGGGTCTAAAACTAAACTTCATGGTCTAGACTAAGGCCTTTCAGTTGAAAAAGCAATACACTTGGCACAGACAGCAGAATTCTCTGAATCCTTGGAGAGGCTTGGGTCATGTGAAGTGATTAGCATGTGTTGACCACTCACGATCCCAATTATAAATATCTTCAAGAAAAATTATCCTCAGATATCAGCAAGTTATTTATCTATTCACCAAACATTTGTGTTCTTGCAATGTGCCAGCCACTGTGCTAAAACATAACTTCTGCTGTTAATGAAGTGTGCAATCTGGTAGAGGAGGCTGCAATTGGACAAATAAATATACAGTAGGGGTTTCAAACTGAGGAAAAGTAACGGGTGCTCTGTGTAGAAGAGAATGGGACCTCGTGCTGGATGCAAAGGTGAGCTATCCAATCTTCCTTCCAGAAAGGACACCAGGCGGGTGGCTAGATGATAGTGTTCAATTTTTGGCTTCATAAAGGTTAACTTCAGCTTTGAAGAGGAAAACTCCTGCCAGTGACTGAGAAAGGCAGTGGGACAGGGATGTGGCCATTGCTACCCACTGGGAGGCCCTTATGATGGACAGACAATCTTTGCTCTTCTCTTGGCTGGGCTGGCAGAGACTTTGTCAAGTTGGCATCCTGGTGTGAAGGTGTCTCCTGCTCAACCATCCTGCTCCTTCAGCTTTTCAATCTAAAAAATTTGCCCTTCTAACTCCCTCTCAGGCTCTCGTTTCCAAAGACCCCAACCTGCAACAGACCTTTTCTAGATTTGTGGGAGAGAAGCCGTGAAAGTCCAGCCCAAAGAGGATGTGACGTTTAAGAACTAAGCAGGTGATAGATGGGGGAAGAGCTTTCCAGGAAGAATTGGTGGCATGCTCAACAACCTCAAGAAGGAAAGAACAAGAAGAAGGTTAACACGCGCGGAGCATAACACACAAGGGAGAATGACTTGGGAGTGGTCGGGAACGCAGGCAGGGCCAGCGGGCTGGGGATTCAGATGCATCTTAAGGGCAGCAGGAAGACAATGAAGAGTTTTTGGCAGGGAAGTGACATTATCAAGTTTGTGGTTTTATAAAATCAGTTGAGCTGCTGTATAAAATGTGCATGAACAACTGCATTAACAACAGTGGGAAAGGAGAAACCAAAGAGGAAACCACTTAATTTTCCAGGGGTGGAGGAGATAATTGTGGCTTGGACCATGGTGGAGTGGCTGTGAGAACAGAGAAAAGTGACTGAATTTAGTAAGTGTTTTGGAAATAGGCTTTTCTGATTACCTCATTATCAGGTTATATGTCTCTGTTTTATCCAGTCTAAAGCACTTGGGAACAATTTTCCCAATGAAATGACAGAACACCTCATTTTATTTACAAATCATTTGAAAGTTTATTATGATTGATATGGAGTTGTATATTTTTGGGGGGGGCGGGGAGATTCCTGTTTTCAAAGGATTTCTTTGTTGTTGTTGTTGTTGTTTTCAAACAGAGTCTCATTCTGCTGTCCAGGCTACATACAGTAGCGTCACCATAGCTCTCTGTATCCTCAAACTTCGGGGCTCAAGCAATCCTCCCACCTCAGCCGCCCAAAAGTTCTACGATCACAAGCACAAGCCACCACACCTGGCTAATTTTTCTATTTTTTTGTAGAGATGGGGTGTCACTATGCGGGGGCCGAGGCTGGTCTTGAATTCTGGCTTCAAATGATCCTCTCACCTCAGCCTCCCAAAGTGCTAGAAACATCAGTGTGAGCCACCATGCTGGTCCTCAAAGAAACTGAGCTCAGCGGGCTGTAGTTAAATTTAGTTTCCAATCTTACCCTCTTGTATTACATTTAATTAAAGTTTTAAAGACAATTTTTATAGCAGGTTTGGTTTATTTGGCCATTGAGAGGAAGGTATGGAGGTTTTCCATGTGTCCCCTGTCCCTCTCACGTACAGCCTTCCCCAGTATCGACACCCCCCAGCACAGTGGTGCATTTGTTACATTTGATGACCCCACGTTAATGCACCATTATCTCCCAAAGTCTCACATTAGGGTGCTCTTGCTGTACATGCTGTGGGTTTGCACAGATGTGTAGTGGTGCATTCCCACCGTTGTAGCTTCCTGCAGAGCATCCCACTGTCCTGTGAGTCCTCTGTGATGCACCTACCCATCTCTCCCTCTCTCCAAACTGCTGGCAGCCGCTCGTCTTTTTACTGCCTTTATGATTTTGCCTTTTCCAGAATGTTGCATAGTTGAAATCACACCATAAACAGCCTTTTGATATTGGCTTCCCTCACTTAATAACATGAATTTTAGTTTCTTCCGTGTCTTTTCATAGCTTGATAGCTCAGTTCTTTATTGAGCTTTTAATAATGTTTCTTTGTCCAGATACATCATGATTTCCCCATTTCCCCGCTAAAGCATATCGTGGCTGCTTCCAAGTTTTGACAATTATGAATAAAGCTGCTGTAACCATCTGTGTACAGGTATTTGTGTGAATGTAAGTTTTTAACCCCTTTGAAAAAATACTAAAGAGTGTGATTACCAGATTGTATGATAAGAATATGTTTAAGAAACTTCTACACTCTCTTTCTAAGTGGCTGTAACATTTTGCATTCCCGCCAGTGCAATGGTGTTTCTGTTGTTCCATATTCCTTCCAGCATTTGGGGTCATCAGAGTTCTGGATTTTGGCCATTGGAATAGATATACAGAGCATTCTAATAAATGTTACAGGTTCTCACTGTTGATTTCACTTGCAACTCTTGGATGACATATGATGTGGAACATCCATTTGAATATTTATTTGCCGTCTGCATATCTTCTTCAGTGAGTTAAATTCTTGGCTGATTTTCTAATTGGGTTGTTTTCTTATTCTTGAATTATAATCATTCCTTATATATTTTACATAAAAGATCTTTATCAGACATGCATTTTGCAAATCCCAGTCTATGTTTTCTATGTTTTTTCTTTTCATGTTATTTTTTTTTTTTTTTTATAAGACAGAGTTTCACTTTGTCGCCCTTGGTAGAGTGCTGTAGAGTCATAGCTCACAGCAACCTCAAACTCTTGGGCTCAAGTGATTCTCTTGCCTCTTGCCCCAGCCTCCCAAGTGGCTGGGACTATAGGTGCCTGCCACAATGCCTGGCTACAGGCGTGAACCATTGCACCTGGCTTTGTTTGGTTTTTGAGACAGAGTCACTTTGTTGCTTAGGCTAGAGTGCAGTGGTGTCACTCTAGTTCACAGCAACCTCAGACTCATGGATTAAGTGATCTTCCTGCCTCAGCCTTCTGAGTAGCTTGGACTATAGGTGCATGCCACCATGCTTGGCTATTTTTTTTCTCTCTCTTCCTCTGTGTGTGTATATGTGTGTGTGTGTGTGTGTGTATATATATATATATATATATATTATTATTTTTTTTTTTAGAGATGGGAGTCTTGTCTTACTTAGGCTGTCTTAAACTCCTGAGCTCAAGCTATCCTCCCACCTTGGCCTTCCAGAGTGCGAGGTCACAGGTATAAGACACTGTGCCTGGCCTATTGTTTGTACTCTTGACAGTGTCTTTTGCAGAGTAGAATTTTTTTTTTAAATTTTCATGAAGTCCAGCATTTCAATTCTTTTTGTCATGGATCGTGCCTTTGGTGTTACATCAAAAATATCATTACCCTACCCAAAGTCGTCTAGATTTTCTTCTATGTTATCTTCTAGGAGTTTTATAGTTTTGTATTTTTAATTTAGGCCTGCAATCTATTTTTGAGTTGATTTTTGTAAAGGGTATAAGATCTGTGTCTAGATTAATTTTTTATGTGGATTTCCAGTATTATATTTCTTTTCATAATCCCTCTTCTTTTTGGGGAGCTTTTTGGGAAGGACAGATAGATGATAAATAGAAAATGGATAATTATGTATGTGTGTGTACATATATGATAAAATTAAAAAAATTTAAAAGCTCAGGCAATCCACCTGCCTGAGAGTAATCTCAGAGTGCTGAATAATCTGAGAGTACTTCCCTGTGGAGTTTTGCCCTCAGAATCTGGTAGGGTAGCCTGGTTGCCACTTAGGAAATAAGGCAAGAGTGGTAGTCAAGTTTATTTGAGTGCCTTGATCAGGTGTGGATGTTGGACATTAGATTACATAATGAAGAAAATGGATGAATTGATTTTTAAAAATAGTGCTGGCAGATGGGCCATAACATAATGGCCTTCAATTTTAAAAAAGTTTTAATTCTTTTAATTTTTCTCTGTCCTTATATTTTCTTATGTCTCTTAGGAAACAAGTAGTTACAGTTTTTTTTTTTTAATTCCATCCTAATAAGCTTTGCCTTTTAATTGTAACATTTAAGCCATTTGCACTTAGTGCAATTACTGACATCTTTGTATTTAAATCTACCACATTCCCATGTGCTTTCTATTCATCCAACAGGTCTAATTTTTCTCTTCACTTTTTCTTTTTCTTCTTCAGATTTATTCAGCATTTTTCTACTTCCTTCCCTCTGTTATCTTAGAAGTCATATATTATTTTATATTTCTTTTGGTGGTTATCCCAGAAATTAAGTGGGCACATTTAAATTATCAAAATAATGTAGATTAGTACTCTTCTTTTTTTGATGTTATAAGAATCTTATAATACAGTAGAATTTCTGTAAGGCAACCATTCAAGAGACTGTAACAAATGGATCGACATATGAAGGGGGTCAATAGAAGGATCTAGGCCTCCTCTACTGATAAGTACGTGTGGTGGGCATCCAGTCTATGAAAGTTAGGTCACCTTAATGAGGTGGTCAATGTAGATAGGTAGTTAATTATGGGTGTTCTACTAGACTTTAGCTCCATTTATCTCCCTAGCAATTTTTATACTATGTTGCCATCTGTTTTAATTCTTGGTAAATTTTAAACTTTATTATTTTTTTTTATCGTTGAATCATAGCTGAGTACATTAGTGCAATCAAGAAGTACAATGTGCTGGTTTCATATACAATCTGAAACATTTTCATCAAACTGTTTGACATAACCATCATGTCATTTTCTTAGTTATTGTATGAAGACATTTGTATTCTGCATTTAGATTGTTTCACCTGAACCCGTCTAAGATGCACCATAGGTGTGGCCCCACCATTCCCTCCCTCTGCCCATCCTCCCTCCTCCCCTCCTCTCCTTTGCCACTTTCGCCATTTTCTTATGCTATAATTGGGTTATAGCCTTCACATGAAAGCTATAAATTAGCTTCATCGTAGGGCTGAGTACATTTTTAAACTTTAAAAGACATCATTATTGTGGTTTAAAGTCAATATTTACATAGAGTTACCCATGTATATGCCATTTTCTGTTATTTTCTTACATTTCTGAATTTCTACCTATTATCATATTCCTTCAATTTGAAGAATATTCTTAAGGATTTCCTCCAATGTAGTTTTTGAAATCAGCAAATTCTGTTTACATTTGTCTTGAAATAATTTTATTTTTCCTTGATTTCTGGAAGATATTTTCCCCCACTGTCAAATTCCAAATTGGCAGTCATTTCATTTTAGCAATTTGTCACTGTCAGGGGCCTAAATTTTTCTGCTGTGAAAGGAGACAACTCTGGCATGTTTCCCGGAGTGAACAGAGGGGCCTGCTCCCATGTCCCAGGTATCCTACCCCTACCTGGGTGGAATAAAAGGCTTCCCTTATTTCCCAAGAACCAGGAACAAGAATCAAAGACAGGCTGAGAAATAGGTGCCCTTATTTTTCCCAGCGAACTTAAGGTGCCCCAGACCAAGCCTAAAAGAAGGTCCAGCACTGGGTTTGAAATGAAAAACAAAAGGATTTGAGGTCCTGGACCTGGAAGGGAGCCCCAGTACACAACCCTCTAATGAGCATGAAGGAATGATCAAAGAAGAAGGAAGGGGATGCAGAGTGGCCAAGGGAAGATCCGTGAAAAGTGGTTAGGAACCCTACTCAGCCTCAAATGCAGCTGGGATGAAATCTTCAAAAAGTCTCCTGCAGGTGGGACAACGGAGTTGGGTCTGGGCAACACTGGACCAGGTTCTGAGGCAAATGGGGTGGTTGGGTCAGGCTGCTAACCAACTGTGAGTCCGGTTTTCGGCACCAGATGAAAGGGATTCAGCAGTGTACCCAGAGATGAGACCAGGAGAGGTCAGGCCGAGTTTAATTAGAAGGGACTAAGACCTGCCTGAGATGGTGGCTGCAGAGAGGATCACTGGAGGTTTGTTTTTATCCTGGGCATAGAGGGAGGAAGACTCCACAGGTTGCTGGAAGGTTTTGGTGGGCTAGGGTCTTTCTGGCAGAACTGTAGGGGTAGGACCAGGCAGGTCTTTTGTTCTGGGAGAAGACGTAGGGGAAGGGCTCCTCAGAAACTACCTGTGGTCTTCCTGCTGTCATCATTTCTGTCCCTCTTTCTCAGTTTGCTCTCTTTTCTCTTTCTTGGTTCTCCAATTTTACATATCTTAGTGTTATGTAAGTGTTATATCTTAATTTCAGTGACTTTTCTATGTCTTAACGTGTTTCTTTCCATTTTTCTCATACATTTGCTTCTCTATACTTTGACTCTTTTCCTCTGACCTACCCAATAGCTCATTAACTTCCCCTTATGTAATCTGCTCTAACCTCTTACACTGAGTTCTTAATTTTGGTCATTGTATTTTTCTATCTAAAATGTACATTGTTTAAAAGTAAAGTTTAGTTCTCAGTCAAAATATTTTTATTTTCTTTAATGTACCAAGTATAATTTTTTTTAATAATTTTATTGAATCATAATTCCGTACATTGGTGCAATCATAGGGCACGATTCATATACATTCAGAAATGTTTTCATCGTACTGTTACAGATAGCCTTCATGGCATTTTCTTGATCACTATATAAAGACATTGATACT
>CAUYON010118185.1:0-105814 GCA_963573935.1 Arctocebus calabarensis
CTGGGGCGATTCACTCAGTTCCAGCCCTGTCCCTGATTGATGTAAAGTAGATGAAAAAGCTGATAGAACAGAACAAGTTCGCAGAATTTCTGCCCTGCGGAGGAGACGCTGGGCTGCTAATAGTCCTGACTTAGTCTTCGAGCTTCAACCCTTTGTCTCTGCTATCATCCTCTGAGGGCCAGGTGTGGCTGAAATTCAGCAAAGCCCTGGTCCGCTTTTCAGCCAGCCAGCCAGCCGCCTTTTGGCTCACTCTCTCACTGTTCCCAAGCCAGGAGAGTGGCACAGACCAGCAGCAACCCATGCCCTGTCCACACCCCTCAAGAAAGTGTTCAAGAATCTAGACTCCGTGGGGGAGAGACCTTCAGACCTCAGGGTGAGAGTGGAGGGGAGTGCCGGGAGTTCTGACTTGCAGGTCAAGAATATATACAGTTTTATACAGCTTTATGCCTGGCAGGAGAGTGCCACAGCACAGGGGAAAGAGGTACGGTTTTTAGAGGGTCTCTCCCGTGGGATAGAGTGGGAGGACATCTGAACTCTGCTCGCTTGTTTGTATGGAGGTATGGCGTATACTGCGAGCTGTTCTCTTGGGGGAGGGGACTCCCGTCCGCTTGGTGATGTGCTCTGTACCTTTTATTTGTATCCTTGGGGTCTCAGGTCGCTCCAGCAGGATTGATGTGCGTTCCTCGACCTTGTCTCTTGGCTCAGCTCCATACCGTTGGCTTTCTTGCTAAATTTCTGTCCTTTAACTCTCCTTCTGGACAGGAGTGTCTGCAGAAAGCTGGCTACAGACAGCCTTCTGCATTCTTTATTTTTATTTTTTTTGAGACAGAGCCTCAAGCTGTCACCCTGGAATGAGTGCTGTGATACCACAGCTCACAGCAACCTCCAATTCCTGGGCTCAAGGGAGTCTCTTGCATCCACCTCCCAAGTAGCTGAGACTACAGGCACCCGCCACAACGCCCAGCCATCATTGTTGTTTGGCGGACCCAGGCTGGATTTGAACCCGCCAGCTCAGGTGTACGTGGCTGGCGCCTTAGCCTGTTGAGCCACAGGTGCCGAGCCATAGCTATGTATGTTAATGCAATCAAAGGGTACAATGTGCTGGTTTTATATATAATTTGAAATATTTTCATTAAACTGGTTAACATAACCTTCACAGCATTTTCTGAGTTAGTGTGTTAAGACATTTATATTCTACATTTAGTAAATTTCATATGTATCCTTGTAAGATGCACCATAGGTGTGGTCCCACCAATTACCCTCCTTCCACCCATCCTCCCCCCCTTCCTTGCCCTTTCCCCCATATTCTTGGGCTATAATTGGGTTATAGCTTTCATATGAAAGCTATAAATTAGTTTCATAGTAGGACTGAGTACATTGGGTACTTTTTCTTCCATTCCTGAGATACTTTGCTAAGAAGAATATGTTCCAGCTCCATCCATGTAAACATGAAAGAGGTAAAATCATTTCTTGTTTTAAGGCTGCATAGTATTCCATGGTGTACATGTACCACAATTTATTAATCCATTCGTGGGTTCATGGGCACTTGGGTTTCTTTCATGACTTAGCAAATGTGAACTGGGCTGCAATAAACATTCTGGTACAAATATCTTTGTTATAATGTGATTTTTGGTCTTCTGGTTATATACCTAGTAGAGGAATTGTAATATCAAATGGCAGGTCTATTTTTAGATCCCTAAGAGTTTTCCAACATTCTTTATTTTTTAACTGTAGCAGACTGGGAATAATAAGTGCAGAGCTGCTTATTCTAGATTATTGCCCAGTAGGAATAGAATGGTTATGTTTAGCCTGAGACTGGAGTAGAAATGTTCCTTGAGTTATATAGCTGCCCCTGTGCCTTTTCTGCTTCACAGAGTCAGTGTTTTTTCACCTATAATGTTTTTTTTTCCATCTTACAGCTGGGTCATCAGTTTGGGGTGGGCAGATACACATCAGCTCCTAGTAGTCTTCAATTCCTGTGCTGATAAAACCCATTCTTACCAAAAAGTAGGCTGGGGCAGAATATGGGATTCCCCTCCTTCTCTGTGGTTTAGCTTTCCATGGTATTAGTTACCTGGGGTCAACTGTGGTCCAAAAACTATTAAATGGAAAATTCTGGAAATAAACAATTTATAAGTTTTACATGTTCTGAGACGTATGATGAAATTTCACGCCATCCTGCTCAACTTAGCCTGCAATGTGAATCATCCCTTCGTCCGGCTGATCCACACTGCAGACACTGATTAGTCACTTAGTCTTGGTTATCAGATCACCAGTGCTGGTGTCCAAGTCACCCCCATTTTACTTTATAATGGCCTCAAAGTGCAACTGCCTCAATGGCAATTTGGTTATACCCAAGAGAAGCCGCAAAGTACTTCCTTTAAGTGAAAAGGTGAAAAGTTCTTGACTTAATAAGAAAAAAAGTTGTATGGTAGGGATGCTAAGAACAGAAAGAACATGTGTTCTATCTGTGATATTGTGAAGAAGGCAAAGAAAATTGTGCTAGTTTTGTTATTGCGCCTCCAACTGCAAAAGTCATAGCCACAGGCTTGGTGCCTGTGGCTCAACGGGCTAAGGCACCAGCCACATACACCTGAGCTAGTGGGTTCGAATCCAGCCTGGACCCGCCAAACAACAATGATGGCTGCAACCAAAAAATGTCCGGGCGCTGTGATGGGTGCCTATAGTCCCAGGGACTTGGGAGGCAGAGGCAAGAGACTCACTTGAGCCCAGGAATTGGAGGTTGCTGTGAGCTGTAATGCCACAGCACTCTATCCAGGGTGATAGCTTGAGGCTCTGTCTCAAAAAAAAAAAAAAGTCATGGCCACAGTGTGAAAACTTTTATTACAATATATTGTTATAATTGTTCTACTTTGTTGTTAATCTTACTGTTTCTAATTAGAAATTAAACTATGATAGGTATGCATGTATGTGTAGGAAAAAACACATGCAGGGTTCAGTCCTATGCAAAATTTTAGGCATCCACTGGAGATCTTGGGAAGTACCCCATAAGGATACCTAGTGGGGAACACTGAAGGCCTCAGTCGCAGGATCCTGGTAGAGCTACTTCAGTTCTATGGCTTAGCATGTAGGGCAGATGACAAGTTGGTCCTAATGTTCATTCAGGCCATAAAAGAGTGACTCTGTGGATGTTTTCTGCTCTCCTAACTCAACTCCCCTTCCTTCCTTTCCCATAGTCCTCTTTTTATTTGTTTATTTTTTGTATTTTTTATTTTTGTAGAGACAGAGTCTCACTTTATCACCCTTGGTAGAGTGCGGTGGCATCATAGCTCATAGCAACCTCCAAATTAGACGATTCTCTTGCCTCAGCCTCCTGAGTAGCTGGGACTACAGGCACCCACCATAAAGCCCAGCTATTTTTCTGGTTTTTGCAATTCGGCAGAAGCCAGGTTTGAATCTGCCACCTTTGGTATATGGGGCCAGTGCCCTACTCGATGAGCCACAGGCACCGCCCTGTTTGTTTATTTTTTTTAATGCAATACTGTTTCGAAGACATATAGTCTTCTTTTATCTCTTCCCCTCCCTCCCAGATTCCTGATTTCCACAAAAGAGTGGTTGGTTTTCTCTGGAACGCTACTCACTTTTCCTAAGACAAAATGAAGGTTTAGTTTACTTCATCTCGTCTAGTATCTTACAAATTTTACAGCCTCAGGCATTATTCAAGTTCTATAGCTTTTATTCCTTATCTGGTTTCTGTTCTCTTGGTAGTTAGAATCATATTTTAATACAACTAAGTCATACTCCAGTAATTTTTTTTTACAATTCAGTGGTTTTTAGTACATTGACAGAGTTGTGCAACCATCACCACAATCTAATTTTAGATTTCCATCACCCCAAGAAAAAAGCCATTCCACATATGTTCTTGCCAGTCCTTTGCAGTGACAATCACTAATTTATTTTCTATTTCTGCATATTTGCCATTACTGCTTTTTGTACAGGGAAGGGGTACAGATGAGAAGAAAGATAAGCTCCACTTGAGGGCTTTACTTCTCACCTCTGCATGTCTGTCACCCCCCAAAATTAGAAGTCAAAACACCCTGCCACATGGCTCGGCACCTGTGGCTCAAGCGGATAAGGTGCTAGCCACGTACACCTGAGCTGGTGGGTTTGAATCCAGCTCTGGCCAGCCAAACAACAATGATGGCTGCAACCAAAAAATGACCGGGCATTGTGGCAAGCGCCTGTAGCCTCAGCTACTTGGGAGGTGGAGACAAGTGACTCACTTGAGCCCAGGAACTGGAGGTTGCTGTGAGCTGTGATGCCACAGTACTCTATCCAGGGTGACAGCTTGAGGCTCTGTCTCAAAAAAAAAAAAACACCCTGCCACATTGAAGATTTCTCCCAATTCCTATCTGATTTCTGAAATTTAATCATGAATAATATCTATAAACATATAATTTATAACTAAATTTGATCTTATTTTATAATCTTACTTCTTGTGAATGAGTAACCATAGCTCACACCATTGCACCTTTCTTTTCTTTTCCTTCCCTTTTCGGTCCCTTCCTCCCTCCCTCCCTCCCTCCTTCCTTCCTTCCTTCCTTCCTTACTTCCTGAGTCTTACTTTGTGGCCCTCAGTAGAGCATTGTGGTGTCACAGCTCACAGCAACCTCCAGCTCTTGGCCTTAGGCGATTCTCTTGCCTCAGCCTCCCAAGTAGCTGGAACTGCAGGTGCCCACCACAACACTAGGCTATTTTTTTGTTGTTGCAGTTTTGCCAGGGCTGGGTTCGAACCTGCCACCCTTGGTATATGGGGCCGGCACCCTACTCACTGAGCCACAGGCGCCACCTCTTTCCTTTCTTTCCTTTCCTTCCCTTCCTTTCCTTCCTTCCTTCTTTCTTTCTTCTTTTGGAGATAGGGTCTCACTCTGTTGCCTGGGCTAGGATGCAAGGGAATCATTAAGCTCACTCCTGGGTTCAAGCAACCCTCTTGGTCTCAGCCTCCCAAGTAGCTGGGACTATCGGTGTCCATCACAACGCCCAGCTGGTTTTTAGAGATAGGATCTGCTCTTGCTCAAGCTGGTCTCCAGTTCATGATCTCAAGTAATCCACCTGCCTCAGCCTCCCAGAGTGCTAGGATTACAGGTATGAGAGATCATACCTGACCATCTGTCTATTTTTAGTAGAAACAGGGTCTCGCTCTTGCTCAGGCTGGTCTTGAACTCCTGAGCTCAAGTGATCCTCTCTCCTTAGCCTCCCAGAGTGCTAGGATTACAGGCATGAACCACAGTGCCCAGCCTATAATGACTTTTAAAAAGTAGAATAAGTACGCAGAAGCCAAGAAATCATTTCAAGTTAAATTATTGAATACAGGGACTGAATAAAGATAAGACGTATTTTTTTTTTAGACATATATTTTTTGGATTCTCCAACATAAACCAGCTATTCCAGGGCTCTCCATTATGATCAGGGCCTCTGAACTTTTTGACCACCTATCAGTTTGGTAGGGCTGCTGTAACAAAGTACCACAAACCAGACAGCTCAGACAACAGAAATGTATTGTCTTATAATTCTGGAGGCCAGCAGTCCAAGACCAAGGTATCCACATAGCTGATTCCTTCTGAGGGCTGTGAGGAAAGCCTTTCATGCCTGTCCCCTAGCTTCTGATGGTTTGCTTTCATCTCTAGAGTTTCTTGACTTTTACACATAAAAGCATCAGTTCAAGTGGCATTCTTCCTGTTTGTGTATCTGGATTCAAATTCCCCTTTTTAATAAGGACACCAATCATATTGGATTAGGGGCCCATTCTACCACATCTTAACTTGACCTTGCCTTAACTAATTACATCTTCAAAGATCCTATTTCCAAAAAAGGTTACAATCTGAGATACTGTAGTTTAGCACTTAAACATATAAATTTTGGGGGTATACAATGTTAGCCAGAACATACTATAATACGTGTTTGCTTATTTATAAATTTACTTATGTCCAATACTGTAATCAGAATTATATACATAGTAACTCCTACACAATTAGAAATTTTAAAAAGACAAAGGTGAATACACATGGAAGTAATAATAATTTCTTTCTGAACACTGACAGACTGCCTTGCACACGCCCTGGATTACACATATCTTACTGATCTAAGAATAAAATCAAGCTCTTTGGCTTGACAACTGCACACAATCTGCCCTCTGCTTTTTTCGCCTGTTTTATTTCCTGTCACTCCCAACGTCCTATTCAGCATTCCAACCAGTGTCAACTGTTTGCAATTTCCCACATGTTCCAGGCTCTTTCTTGTTTCAACTTCTCTGCACATGCTGTTTCCTATTTCAGGACTGCCCTGATTCTCTTCATTTCCTGTGAACACATGGTGAACTCCTAATCATTTTCTGAAACTCAGCTCAAATGTCATCTCTCTTGGGGAGCCTTCACTGGCTGCTCTAGGCAGCACGAAGCACTTTGGCAGTGCACAGAGCACTTTTATTTTGTTCATATTTCTATTTTTGCAAATTTCATATTTATTTATTTATTGACACACAGTTTCACTTTATTCCAATGAGTAGAGTACCATGTCAGGGTGTCATGGCTCACATCAACCTCAAAATCCTGGGCTCAAGCTATTCACTTGCCACAACCTCTTGAGTAGCTGGGACTACAGAAGCCTGCCAGAATGCCTGGCTATTTTTTAGAGACCATGGCATTGCTCTTGCTCCGCTGGTCTTGAGCTTCTGAGCTTAAGCAATTTTCCCACCTTGGCCTCCCAGAGTCCTAGAATTACAGGCATCAGCCATCACACCCAAATTTCCTATTTCTATTGATTGCAAATTTGTTTACATATATTTGTTAGGCTGAACTGATATTTCACCATCTTTGACCTATAAAAATAATAGGATTTCATTTAGCTCAATTTAAAATTCCCCTAGAGGCTGGGCACGGCGGTTCACGCTTGTGATCCTACCATTCTGGGAGGGCAAGGTGGGTAGATCACTTGAGACCAGCCTGAATAAGAGCAAGACCCCATCTTTAGGCTCAGCGCCTGTGGCTCAACGGGCTAAGGCACCAGCCACGTACACCTGAGCTGGCAGGTTCAAATCCAGCTCGGGCCAGAAAAACAACAATGACAGCTGCAACCAAAAAATGACCGGGCGTTGTGGCGGGCACCTGTAGTCCCAGCTACTTGGGAGGCGGAGGCAAGAGACTCACTTGAGCCCAGGAATTGGAGGTTGCTGTGAGCTGTGATGCCACGGCTCTCTATCCAGGGTGACAACTTGAGGCTCTGTCTCAAAAAAAAAACAAAAAACAAAAAATAAAAAAACCCATCTCTACCAAGAATAGAAAAATTAGCTGGGCATACTTATAGTCTGAGCTCCTTGGGAGGCTAAGGTAGGAGGATGGCTAGAACCCTGGGGCTTGGGGTTGACGTGAGCTATGAAGCCATGGCACTCTACCCAGGGTGACAGAGTGAGACTCTGTCTCCAATACATACATATATACATATATACATACATAAATGGATAAAATAAAATAAAATTTCCCTCCATAACAAAACAAGTCCACTGAGAACAGGGACTGTATTTTATTCAGTTTACATTTCCAGTGACTAAAATGGAGTTTGGCGTAAAGTTAAGGACTTAATGTATGCTTTGTTTTTTTTGAGACAGAGTCTCACTATGTTGCCCTCAGTTGAGTGTGGTGACATCACAGCTCACGGCAACCTCAAACTCTTGGGCTTTGAGAGATTCTCGAGTAGCTGGGACTACAGGTGCCCCACCACAACACTTGGCTATTTTTTGGTTGTAGTTGTCATTGTTGTTTGGCAGGCCCACACTGGAGTTGAACCCGCCAGCTCCAGTGTATGTGGCTGGCGCCCTCACTGCTGAGCTACAGGAGCTGAGCCAATATACATTTTAAATTCTATTAATTGTTTAATAACACCAAAGATAAATCTAATTTAAGAATTTCAAGTTTTCCTAATATTATTTGTTTTGAAGAAAAGCTGTGAGAACTAGAATAGTATTTAAATATTATATGGGTAGTTAAAAGGTAACTCGGTTCTGTGTGACATATAGAACTGGTCTGCTAAAGCTAGAAAGCAGTACCAGGAGAAGGCTGTGAGCAATTAGCAAGAAGTAAAACATGGTTATGTGAACATTTTTTACTCTTCTTCATTAAAGCACTTACATTAACAGAAGGTAATCACTGACTCCAGCATGCCAAGGCAGTCATGAGCAACATCTTATAGAATCTGGCTCTCACCCATCTTAAAGACTCCTCTCCTTTCACAGCACTTCATGTCCCCTGTACTTGCACCACAGTGAACTTCTCACAGAGGCCCCTGCACTGATACGTCATTACTTCATGCCTTTTCCAAATGTTCTTCCCTCAGCCTAAAAAGTCCTTCCTTGTCTTCTTTGCCTACTAATCTCAATTATATCAGCAGTTACCTTGTCACACAGTGCTCGGCACACTGTAGATGCTCGATACTGTTTGTTGTATGAATAAATTATTAAGAAATAAGATCACAGTCTCGAACAACAGAGCACCAATGAAAAGACTATTTGGAAACAGATCTTGCGATTAAAGTTGGCTCTATGAGGACAGAGGCCATGTCTGCCTTGCCTCTGGCTCTGTTCCCAGCAGTCAGCCTAGTGCCTTGCAACATGTAGGTGCTTAATAAATATTTACTGACTAAATACTTAAAACAAGAAAAAGCAGATTATCTAATAATTAGTTGACGTCAAATTGAAGGAGGGAATCCAAAAATTGTAAGAGAAGTACCTGTAGTGTAATTAGCAGTATACCAAGGAATTAAAAAAACTGTAGAAAGGCTGAGGTGGGTGGATCACCTGAGTTCACTAGTTCGAGACCAGTCTGAGCCAAAGCGAGACCCCCATCTCTAAAAAATAGCCAGGCATTGTGGCTGGCGCCTGTAGTCTCAGCTACTTGAGAGACTGAGGCAAGAGAATCACTTGAGCCTAAAGAGGTTGCTGTGAGCTATGACACCATAGCACTCAAGCAGGGGCAACAAAGTGAGACTGCCTGAAAAAAAAAAGAAACAAGAAACTGTAGAAAATAATATCATTGACTAGAAAAAATACTGCTACATATGTCACTATAAATATAACAGATTATCTGAAGGGGGAGAGGCAATAAAAATTTATGTAAATATTATTTATGTTTTTAATTGTCCTAAGTTATCACAGACATTAGTCTGCAAACAGAAATAAAAATAACACCCTCCTCCACATCTGGAACTCATGTGATCCACCCACCTCAGCCAGGGTCAGGTTTTATCAGGAACCTAAGAACATCCCCAAAACACACCCAAAAAACACCCCTAAAACATTTACCATGAATGTATTTGTGTTCTTCTGTCTAATGCCTCTACTTGGAGCATCAGAAATGGCATTTAATCCCCAGACTGAGTTATTTAAACACTTGTAAGTACCCTAAACCATAACTGTAAACTTGGTGCTTATATTGGTGTTACAGTGTTTTAGGCTTCTTTTCCTATGATAATCATTGAAACACTTCATTAGGCATCATCATCAAACAACCTTTAAGAGAAACTATGTGCCTCTAATATCAATGCCTAAGTCCTGACAGTTCACTATAAAGAAGCTGAAGAGACTGGGTGCCCACACTACCACACACTGACCTAGATCAAGGAGATGGGCAAGATCTTGTATTCATAAGTTCAGATGGCAAGAAGACATCAGGGCAAATCTCACCCAACATTATAAGATATTTACAAATAGATAGCATACACTCTTTACTTTGCACTTGGACTTGGCCATCTATGCTGTCAAGGTTAGCAAATATGGCAAACCCTAACCCCAGGTTTCCAGCCTTGGTAGTACACAGGGTTTCCTGGTGCCTGATTTGCGACTCCTTTTGTCCTTTCACTAACAGATGGAAAACTCCCAGTTACATTCATCTAGAACTTCATATTTTCCACTCAGTAAAACCAAATGTAAGGATTAAACAAGGACAAGAATAGCGTTAAAGTCCTAAGAATAAGAATTACAATGTAGAGAAATGTAATCATAGCTTGGATTAGACTTAAAAGTTAACTAAAAAGAAGTGTTTTATTTCTCTGATGGTTCTTTAGTTTAGCTGTTTTAATTATACATCTTATTTTAAACTAATGGTATAGGAGTGGTTACTATTCTGAGGGGAATCAAGTAATGCCAGCATTTGAACCAGAGGTAAAATATATAACTAAGGATATCACCCTATTGTTACTGCATGACAGTGTATATTAATTATACAGATAGGTTTTTTTTTTCTTTGTCCTCCTTAGTAGAGTGATGTGGTGTCACAGCTCTCGGCAACCTCTAATTCTTGGGCTCAAGCGATTCTCTTGCCTCCCAAGTAGCTGGGACTATAGGCACCTGACACAGCGTTGGGCTATTTTTTGAGACAGGGGGGTGGGGGTCAGGGGGGGTCTCACTCTGGCTCAGGCTGGTTTCGAACCTATGAGTTCAGGCAATCCAATCGCCTCGGCCTCCCAGAGTGCTAGGATTACATGTGTGAACCACTGTATCCGGCTAGACAAGCTTTTCCAAGTAGCTGCAAAATTAAAATAATGAAATGCTAACTTTACAACAGCCATAGTTTTGTGATTTCTTGGCTATCCTGGCCCATGCAGTACTTGCACAGAGGGTCTCCTAACTTTGGGTCATCAGTTGTCAGGAACCTACTCCTGAGATAATAACCTGCTCCTGTGGTAATGGCATTGATCTGTTCATGAGGGCATAGCCTTCATGACCTACTTACCTCTTTTTTTTTTTTTTTTTTGAGACAGAGTCTCAAGTCGTCACCCTGGGTAGAGTGCTGTGGCATCACAGCTCACACAGCAACCTCAAATTCTTGGGCTCAAGTGATTTTCTTGCCTCAGCCTCTGAAGTAGCTGGGACTACAGGTGCCCGCCACAGCGCCCAGCTATTTTTGTGGTTGTTGTTGCAGTTGTCATTGTTAGCTGGCCTGGTCCCCGTTTGAACCTAGGTGTATGTGGCTGGCACCCTAGTTACTGAGCTACAGGTGCTGCCCCCTAATTACCTCTTAAAGGTCTCACTTCCCAACACTGTTGCACTGGGGATTTTTTTTTTTTTGACAAAGTGTCACTCTGTTGGCCAGGCTAGAGTTGACCTCAAACTCCTAGGTTCCAGTGATCATCCTGCATCAGTCTCTTTAGTAAGTGGGACTATAGGTGCCTGCCACAACAATCAGCTCATTTTTCTGTTTTTAGTAGAGACAGGGTCTCGCTCTGGTTGCTCTTGAACTCCTGAGCTCAAGTAATCCTCCCACCTCAGCTTCCAAGAGTGATAGGACACAAGCATGAGCCACCACATCCAGCTGTACTGGGGATCAAGTTTCCAACACATGAACTTTGGGGAACACATTCAAGCTATAGCATATGTTCTTTTCTGAGATAAAAGCACTGGTGTCTATCAGCACCCTAGGAAACACTGCTTTTTTTTTGCATGTATATATTCTGAACATAACACTTTACCTAACTGAAACTTCTAGAAAGACCTGATCAATGTTTGAATTTAAAATTTAGATGCTTTAGACTTCTGCTTCCTCCTGCAAGATAGGGCATGTTAGAAAGAAAGCTGTTTAGAGTCAGAACAAACATGGATTCCAACTTAGTTTTATTTATTTATTTATTTATTTATTTGTAGAGACAGAGTCTCACTTTATCGCCCTTGGTAGAGTGCTGTGGCGTCACACAGCTCACAGCAACCTCCAACTCCTAGGCTTAGGTGATTCTCCTGCCTCAGCCTCTCTAGTAGCTGGGATTACAGGCACCCGCCACAATGCCCGGCTATTTTTCTGTTTTGCAGTTTGGCTGAGGCCGGGCTTGAACCCGCCACCTTCAGTATATGGGGCCAGCGCCCTACTGGATGAGCCAGAGGCACCGCCCCAACTTAGTTTTAAAAAATGCCTTGGAAAACTTTTTAAAACTGAGATGATGCGAACTATCCACAAACATGAGACTTACACCAGGCTTCAGCAATTTTGTCATTCCCTTACCCACAGTGATGTTCTGATAGCATGGCTGAAACTATTAAGCTGAGACTGGTCATTTTAGAAGTGTGGCTTTCTGCTCAAAAACAAAGTTAAGGATATAAATATGATAAAGATCCACAACTGGGTACAGGTTGGGTTTTCATTCCACACATTCTATCATTTTCCTATACACCTCTTTGCCACATCTAGGCTACAAGGTGTGGGTAAAATACATTCTATCCTCTACCACTAGTTGTTATCTAAAATAGTTCCATCTTGCTGGAGAATTTAATAGAAACACAGAACTTCTTTTTTCTTTTTTTAAAGTGACTCTGTCTCACTTTATCACCTTGGGTAGTGTGGTATGGCATCACAGCTCATAGAAACCTCAAACACCTGGGCTCAAGAGACCCTCTTGCCTCAGTCTCCCAAGTCGCTAGGACTACAGGTATCCACCACAACGCCTGGCTAGTTTTTCCATTTTTAGTAGAGATGGGGGTCTCTTATTTTCTTTTTGGAGATTTACATCACTGAATAAGATTTGTGTCATGCCTTTTATAGGTTTCCCATCCCTTTCTTAAAATACATATCAAAATAAACTGACAAAATATAAAAATCCTGGCAGCAAAATTAATCCCAGAAGAGACATTTATGGACAGTCTCTATTTACTCTATTTGGTCCCCATTTACTCTCTCTACCTTCTGCTTTAGGGTTGCTATTGACTCTCCAATGAAGCCTTTAGGCAGTGGGTAATTCCTCTTCTACAATTTCAACTCTATTTTTCTCAGTTTGATCTTCGTTTCCTGGATGTAAGAACATATTCAAACTGTGAAAAAAGACAGTGGCTGAGTAAGTGGTTAGGTCACATTCGCTGCAAAATTATTTTACTGGTTAAGAGGTGAGAATTCAATTTATCTGTATTGCCTGGTTTGTTGACTAAGAGAAACATGGGCTGAAACATTATAATCCTGATTGTTACGGCCCCTTGTCTCCTTCCAAGTTTCAGGAAGGAGAGAAAGGGGTCTCCATTCCCCTCTTTTGGCCCAGAAGCTTTCCTGAAAGCCTTACCAAAGATTTCCCCTTACATCTCATTGCCATCCCTAACGGAAGGAAAGTTAAGCAATCTACCTCTTTTTTCTTTAGTACAGACAATGTAACCTCAATGAAATAAGGGATTCAGGTAGTAAGAGAAAAGGGAGAAAATAGATATTTGGCAGGAAACCAGTGGTAGGGACACATTGATTTTGAAGTACCGATCTATCCACGGAAGATGATGAATAGTAAGGTCACAAACACAGAGGAGCAGTCTGGTTTAGAGATATAAATTGGGGAGCCACTAATATAAAAATAATTTTTACAAATTATGGGAGTTTTTGAGACTACTCAGGAAAAATAATAATGTGAGGGGGAAAAGAGGCCCTTGAATTGACATTTGAGGGCCTCCAACATTTAATAATGTCTGAGAAGAGGAAAAGCCTGTAAAATATTGTGAAAATGAGCTGACATAGTAAGTTTGAAATGTTTTTGAGCTATCCAAGTATACAGACAGTAGCAGTTGAAGTTGAAAGACAATTCTCCCCCAGTGTTTCCATATCCACCTTTTTTTTTATTTTTCAGTCTCACTTTGTTGCCCTCAGGAGAGTACCATAGTGTCATAGCTCACAGCAACCTCCAACTCCTGGGCTTAGGTGATTCTCTTGCCTTATCCTCCTGAGTAGCTGGGACTATAAGCGCCTGCCACAATGCCTGGCATTTTTGTTGCAGTTTGGCTGGGGCTGGGTTCGAACCCGCCACCCTTGGTATATGGGGCCAGCGCCCTACTCACTGAGTGACAGACAGGTGCTGTCCCATATGCACTTTGTTAAAATTTTTGTATACTACATGGCTAAACAAATGCTACTTAGCTAGTTTAATTTTTTCCCTGTAATCTAATCTCTTAATAATTTTCTTTCTTTTTTTTAAACCAGAGTTACTTCAGTTATTCCTGTAAGCAATACAGAAACATAGTAGTTTGTCTCAACCCTGGGACTTAGAATAGGCTCTTTACTGCCTCTAAAATTAATAATGACTTCATTATCATTAGAGTGAGGGAAAGGACTTACATAATTATTACAGTATTGATGAAAGCTGGATAAATGAATTAAAAATCCACAGTTCAGTGTGCTCACCTATATACTGTATGTATACATGGATGTCAAACTCAATAGGAGCTTTATTTGTCTGTATACAGGGTAGTAGCAGAATGTTATGCTACTTCAAGTGTAAGTTTCCTTTTTTACTGTTAATTCTAATAATTCTTTCAACAGGTTAGGTGTGGGTGGAGAGAGCATTGGCACTGTTAGTCCATAGGCTTTTTGAACCTAGATCTATTCACACCTTTGGAAAGAAGTCATAGAAAGGCATTCTAAGTTGTGTGCATTTTTAACGTTATCACTGTACTAAAACATTAAAAAAGTTATACTGACAGAAAGTGAGCTCAGGCAATCTACCCACCTCAGCCTCCCAAGTGCTGGGATTATAGGTGTGAACTATAGCACCTGGCTTTTTTTTTCTTTTTTTAAATTTAGAGACAGGATCTTGCTCTACAGCCCAGGCTGGAGTATAGTGAAATGATCATAGCTCACTGTGACCTCAAACTCCTGGGTTCAAGTGGTCCTCCTGCATCAGCTTCCCCAAAAGTTAGGACTATAAGAATGTGCCATCATGTTTGGATAATTTTTTTTGAGACAGAGCCTCAAGTTGTCACCCTGGATAGAGTGCTGTGGCATCACAGCTCACAACAACCCCCAATTCCTGGGCTCAAGTGAGTTTCTTGCCTCTGCCTCCCAACTAGCTGGGACTACAGGTGCCCGCCACAATGCCTGGCTATTTTTTGGTTGCAGCCGTCATTGTTGTCTGGCTGCCTTGGGCTGGATTCGAACTCGCCAGCTCATGAGTACATGGTTGGTGCTTTAGCCACTTGAGCCACAGGCACCAAGCCAATGTCTGGATAATTTTTAAATAATTGTATAGAGATGGAGTCTTGCTATGTTGCCCAGGCTGATCTTGAATTCCTGGCCTCAAGTGATCCTCTCTTCTCCACCTCCTAATGTGCTGGGATTGGGATTATAGATGTGAGCCTGTGTGTCTGGCAAAAAGCTAAAAATTTAACTTTTTTGTTAATATGCCTTTGGACTCCTATAGAACTATTCTATTAGTTCCTGATGAATACAAATTGACTAATCAGAATTCAGGCTGAGTCATGATTTATCCAGGCCATAAACATTTGGTAAGTGTTTAATACGTATAAGGCATTATGCTCAATTCTAGAGATATACTGGTGGATAAGGGTGAATAAAAAAGTTATGCTTCCTGCTCTCACAGAGTTTACTGATTACTGAGGGAAAGAGATGATAAAAAGCAAACAAATAATTGTAAAATAATTGCAAACTGTGATAGGTGCCCTGAAAAAGAAAAAACACGTGATAGAGAATAATAAAAAAGAGTCACCTTAAATTATTATTTATATATTTACTTATTTTTTTGAGTCTCACTATATCAGCCTCAGTAGAGTGCTGTGGTGTCACAGCTCACAGCAACCTCAAATTCTTGGGCTTAAGTGATTCTCTTGCCTCAGCCTCCCAAGTAGCTGGGACTACAGGCGCCCGCCACAACACCTGGCTATTTTTGTGTTGTTGTTGCAGTTGTCATTGTTGTTTAGCTGGCCTGGGCTGGATTTGAACCTGCCTCAGGGCATGTGGCTGGCATTGTAATCACTGTGCTACAGGCGCCAAGCCAAGTCACCTTAAATTAAATGGTCAAGGAATGCCTTTATGCTATCTGAAAGAGGAGAGTTGAGGTTAGGAGGAAGGAAACATTCCAGGCAGGGGAAATAGTCTAGGAAATGGTCTGAGGCATGAATAGACAATGTGTTCAAGGAACAAAGAGAAAGCTAGTGCTGCTGAGGTAGCATGAACAATTGGGACTGTCACAAGTGAATACTTAACAATTTTGTCGTATGGTATAAAGATGGAAATCAAAATTCTAAAGCAGGTGTTGGCAAACTATGACCTGCAGGCCAAATCCATTCTGTCTCCTCTTTTCATAAAGTTTTACTGGAAAACAGCAGTGCCAGTTCATTTACATCTTGTGTATGGCTGTTTTGGGCTATAAGCAGTACTTGCCATGAGACCACATACACTGCAAAGCCTAAAGTAGTTACTGTCAGGCTGTTTACAGAACAACCACTGTACTAAATTAGAACTGACAGCATGAAAAGCTGAAAAGATCAAGTGTTTGCTTTTTTTTTTTTTTTGAGACAGAGCCTCAAGCTGTCACCCTGGGTAGAGTGCCATGGCATCACAGCTCACAGCAACCTCCAATTCCTGGGCTCAAGCGAGTCTCTTGCCTCCGCCTCCCAAGTAGCTGGCCACAACACCCAGCCATTTTTGGTTGCAGCTGTCATTGTTTGGCAGACCGAGGCTGGATTCGAACCCACCAGCTCAGGTGTATATGGCTAGCGCCTTAGCCCGTTGAGCCACAGGCGCAGAGACTGCTTTTTTTTTTTTTTTTTTGAGACAGAGCCTTACTCGTTACCCTGGGTAGTGTGCTGTGGAGTCATCATAGCTCACAGCAACCTCAAACTCTTGGGTTCAAGCAATCCTCCTGCTTCAGCCTCATGAGCAGCCGGGACTACAGGTGTTCACCACGATGCCTGGCAAAAGGTCAGGCTTTTCAAAAACAGAGACCCAAGGCTGGGCGTGGTGGCTCATGCTTATAATCCTAGCACTCTGGGAGGCTAAGGCCTGTGGGTTGCTTGAGCTCATGAGTTCGAGACCAGCCTGAACAAAAGCAAGACCCTGTCTCTACTAAAAAATAGAAAAACTGAGGCAAGAGGATTGCACGAGCCCAAGAGTTGGAGGTTGCTGTGAACTATATGATGCCACCACACTCTACCCAAGTTGCTGTGAACTATCTGATGCCACCACACTCTACCCAAGTTGCTGTGAACTATCTGATGCCACCACACTCTACCCAAGCTTGAGACTCTACTTAAAAAAAAAAACAGTAGAGGCTCGGCACCTGTGGCTCAAAAGGCTAAGGCACCAGCCACGTACACCTGAGATGGCGGGTTCGAATCCAGCCCGGGCCCGCCAAACAACAATGACAGCTGCAACCAAAAATGGCCGGGCGTTGTGGCGGGCGCCTGTAGTCCCAGCTACTTGGGAGGCAGAGGCAAGAGACTCACTAGAGCCCAGGAATTGGAGGTTGCTGTGAGCTGTGATGTCACAGCACTCTATCCAAGGTGACAGCTTGGGGCTCTGTCTCAAAAAACAAACAAACAAACAAAAAAAAAACAGTAGAATGATATTGAAATATTTCTTCTTTTTTTTATTGTTTATAAAATTTCTGGAATTGCTTGTTTTGTGAAATCATTGTGGTCTACGAGTTTATGATAGTTTGAACTTTGTTATTTAATTCATTGCTTAATTACTGTTTTCCTATGAATGATTATACTGTGGTTAATATGTTAGCATAGCAGTATTCCCAGATAGTTTTTTGTTTGTTGGGAAGTCGGGCTTTGGGGGGGCAGAGTTAATACTTTGTATGAAATATCTTATTTCATAACAGTGAAATTGCTTTCTCTTTTGTCTTGTGATTCTTTTTGAGGTGAAATTTAAGTTTTTGTGTGAGTAGTACTATTATACCTATCTTGAGTGTCTTGCTTGTATTGCATCACATTATACCTTTGTTTAATTCTTAATAAACTGTTCACTTGTTAAAAAACAAAAACAAAAACAAACAAAAAAATAAAACAAAAGCAGAGAGCCAGCCTTTACAACTGGCCAGTGATTAATTAAGACGAGAAAGACACATAAAGATGAGCAGGTCAATGTCAGGGAGGTAGGGGTTTGAGATGTCTACCCTGCACAGTAGAAATGTCTTTAAGAGTAGTATGCATGCTAGCATAAAGTCCAAAGGCCAGAGAAGAGAATTGCCTTTACACTCGGACAAGCCCTGAGGATGGTATACCTACAGAATAAAGTGCAGTTCAGCTCAGAAGCATAGAAACACTCATCAGGAGAGAGGGTTCGATAAGTTCCCACCTAATGGCTACAACGCAGGGGTGTATGGCATACTTCCTGGGTGAAGGATTCAACTACAGATCGAACTTTACCTTGCAAACACAATGTAACCTAATTGTATATACTCTCATATTAATCTGAAATATAAAATAAGGTCACTAGCATCTTAAAAAAAATACAGGGAAAACTACAGTGAAACCAGATTCTAGGTAGTACATAGGAAAGCTCTAAGAACTGCTAACAAATATTTATTATGACTAAAAGTTTGGGTGTATTTGGTTAGTATCTATTCCAGCAATCAACAATGGTAAGGATATGAATTAAAACAAACAAAACTCTCTAAAGTTACTTTAACAAAACTAAGCTACTCTTTTCTAGACCAGAAGATAGCTGTGGGTTATATCTGACTCACAGATGTTTTCTTTGGCTTACAGTTTGTTAGGAAACTTCACATTAAAAAAAATCTATACAGTATGGATAGGTGTGGACCAAAAAAGGATTGCTTGAGACCAAGAGTTTAAGACCAGCCTTAAACTCTGAGCAACAGTGAGATCCCATTTCCACAAAAAAGAAAAGTTAGCAGGGTGTGGTAGTGTATGCCTGTAGTCCCAGGTATTCAGGAGGTTGAGGCAAGAGGATGGCTTGAGCCCAGGTGTTTGAGGTTACAGTGAGTTATGATCATACAGCAAGAACCTGTCCCCCAAAACAAATACAACAAATCAAACAAATAAAAACCCTCATAAAAAACAACCACATATTTAGCAGTCTCATTCCGTTGCCCTGGGTAGAGTGCCATGGTATCATACCTCAAACTCTTGGGGTCAAGCCATCATCTTGCCTCAGTCTCACAAGTGGCTGGAACTACAGGCACCTGGGACAATGCCTGGCTAGTTTTTCTATTTTTGGTAGAGATGGGGTCTTACATTTGCTCAGGTTGGTCTTGAACTCCTGAGCTTGAGGGATCCACCCACCCTGGCCTCTCAGAGTGTTAGCATTACAAGTGTGAACCACTGTGCCTGCCAGTCCACTTCATTTAATTTCAATATGGGAACAATCAGCTAGAGCTATGAAGCACAAGTGTACCTTGGGGATAAGGCATGTATTCCCAGTTTGCCACAGTTCCCACTATATCCTATACCTTATATTCAACCTGACCCTGACTTATTTTTTACCTACTGCTATGGTTTGAAAGTGTCCCCTCCAAAATTCAGGTGCTGAAATTTAATGGCCAGTGTAATGGTATTACGAGATGGGGTCTTTGGGCAGTGCCTATGGCTCAACGGAGTAGGGTGCTGGCCCCTTATGCCAGAGGTGGTGGGTTTAAACTCAGCCCCAGCCAAAAAAAAAAACTGCAAAAAAAAAAAAAAAAAAAAAAGAGAGGTGGGGTCTTTAAGGACTCTTTCCTGGTGAATGAGATTAATGCTGTTATAAAAGAGGCTTCGAGCAGCCTTCAGCCTATTTGTCCTTTTTGCCCTCTATTGTGTGATGACACGGTGTTCCTCCTCTCAGGAGGATGAAGCCCTTACCAGACAACCAAAACTGCCTTGCTCTTGGGCTTTCCAGTCACAACTTTGAGAAAATAAATGTCTGTTTTTTATAAATTACCCACTAAAGATACCTACCAAGATATTTGGCACTTAAGTTTATAACCTCTGGTTATCATCTTACCATAAAGATCATAACCCTTAACTTTAATTTGTTGTTTGTTCATTTCTTCCTTTTTTTTTTTTTTTTTTTAGACAGAGTCTCACTCAGTTACACTGGGGTTGAGTGTTGTGGTGTCATAGCTCACAGTGACCTCAAACTCTTGGGCTTAAAAAATCCCTCCTTGCTTAGTCTCTCGACGAGCTAGGAGTAAAGGCACCCACACCCACACCCAGCTATTTTTTAGAGACAGGGTCTTGCTCTTGCTCAGCCTGGTGCTGAACTCTTGAGCTCAAGCAATTCACTCTTACACTTAGGTAAGGGCCCCATGTATACTTGGTTCTTCTCCTGGGATAAAGGTCAAGGAGTCCACTAGGTCAAGAGGTCAGGTCTGCATGGAGCCTGCACTCCTTTTATAGAATGGCTAGATCTGAGGGCAGACTGAACTGCTGATTGTATACTACTTGCTGTGGGTAGAGGATGTGGACAGAAGCTTGGACATGTCAGGTGCACTTATGGCCTCTTTTGGTGTGGTGGGTGAAGAAGCTGCAGGGTAGGAAGAGAATGGAGTTAGTCCTAAGAGTCTTTAAACCTAGCTTGTGGATTTGTCAATGTAGCAGAATAGAATATATTTAATTGTAATAACCAAGCCCCCTGTCCCTGCACCAAGTCCCCTACCCCTGCTACTAATCCCCCAACCCACAGATTTAAAGAATATAACAAACCCTTTACCCTTCAAAGGGGAAGTGTTTTGTGTCTTAGCCCCAGCCCCCACAAGGGCGGAGGAGCTAAATTCTGGAAGAAGAGATAAGCATACAGAAGGAAGGGAGGGCTATAATTTAAAGAAGCCCTTGGTGGAATACCCCCTGTGGAAAGTCCCGAGTTCCTTAGAAACTTACCCAACTCTTATGCCCGCACTTTGTACACCTAAACTATGTATGAACCATGTACCTTATGACCCATGAAGTAATGAATTTGTGATGTAGCTTATGATTTATGAACCAATATGTACCCCCCACCCTGCTTTAACTGCTATAATTAGCTTCTGTATTACGCTAGCTTGCTTTGCTGACCACGCAAGAAAAATAGTATAAAAGGATTGCCCGCCTGGCATTTGGGGCTGCATTTGTGGTATCAGCCCCCTGCAGGTGTAATAAATTTTATCAATTATTGCATCAAATTGGGGTCCATCTTTCTATCTCCGTGACTGAGGATACAACAAGGTTTTAAGACAACTTAATTCTCAAGACACATGATTAAAAAACAACATTTGAAAAAGCAAATATCAGGAGCTGGATAAAAGGATTCAGAATAAATCAGGTTGCAAATGAGTTAGAAAATATTCTTTTTCTGAAATATATATTGCTAAGTTCTCAGAATTGTATCTTTATTTGTGATGGAAAGCATTTTTAAAATATAAAGAGAACATACACTAGATAGTCCATTATATAACTATATATAGAGGGTGCCAAAAAATGTATACCTGTTTTAAGAAATGAAAAATGTGTATTAAAATTGTAATACTCAAGTCATGTTTGACTTTTGTAATTATGAGAGATACAAAATATATTACAAAATAATAAACGTTATTGTATATATTGAGTGTTACAATTTTAATACAGATTTTTTCTTTCTTAATGTGTATATATATATTTTGACACCTTTTGTATACTGATTTTACCATTGATGGGAATATTCTGGGATTCTTATCCTGCTAGTAGACATGTAATACACTAGTACTACATCATTTTTACAAACTGAAAACACTCCTAGCAAGAACAAATGAATCAAAACACACATATTCTACAATCCAACTTGTGATTGTCTGTCTTAATGCAATATTGATAGATTATAATTCCCATGTATTTAAATGCCAAATATATTTTGGAAAATAAAAAATAACCATAATACAAATGAATGAGCCACTCATTAATTCATTCACATAGCAACATGCATTATAGTACCACCATAAACTTTTAACAATTTGCTAAGTTCTTGGGAATACAGAGATAACAAAATATGTCCTTATATATAACCCTGATCAAATAAGTCAGAGTTAAATGTAGTATATGGATAAATAACAAAATAGTAAGAGTTGAAATGTATGTAATTGTCCTGTGAGCTCTTTAGCAAATACTATGAGCCCAAACTAAATACCAGGATATACAGATTTATTCATGTATTAAATATCTCTTCCTTTTTCTCTCTCTATACATCTAGCTTTACCCTGAGATAAAGCTCACCACAAAGGCATTTACAATCCATTTAATGCTGGAAGTACAGGGAATAAATTTATAGCTCTGTCATACTAGGAGCAACAAGCTAAAAACACAGCATCCAGAAATTCAAGAGATGCTTAGGGAAATAAGCGAGAAGAGCTCTTCTGGAATAAGAACTAAAACTGGGGTTTGGAAAGGCTGTGTACTTATACAAGAAGGATCAGAGAAAGATATGGACCGACTGAAAACATTCCCCTTCCTTCATACAGATCCTTTGAAAAAGGGCAGATGGCTCATTGCCACAAGGAGTTTAAGCATTTCTTGATCAGACTCTGCATAAACAGTAAGATACTCTGACTCAAGTACCCATATTAGAAAAATGACTTGATAAAAATGAAATTACACACATCCCTGCAGCCTGGAAGCCTGTGTCAATGACCAAAGCCGGACCCTCTCAAGAATAATTCAGAGAGGAAAAATTCTATCAATTCTGTGATTTTTTAAATTTTAATAAATTTAGACGGTATAAGAGAATTTTTGTTATGTGAATGAATTACATAGTGGATAATCTAGGTTTTTAATATACCCATCCCCTGAATAGTGTATATTGTACCACAAAGGTAACTCTTCATCCTGCCATTGTTCTAAGAGAAGTAACCCAAGAACAAAAAAGCAAATGCTGCGTGACCTCACTTACATGTAGGAGCTAAGCCATGAGTATGTACGGTGATAAAGTGTCACTTAATGAACAAAGGACATTCAAAAGAGGGTCATGGGGGGGGGCAGGATGAAGAGTTACCTTTCGTTCCAGCCAAGTTGCTGTGCAAGATATTGTATCATTCATTTTTATGGCTGAGTGGTATTCTGTGGTTGGATGTGTGTGTGTGAGTGTGTGTGTGTGTGAGTGTATACACCACGTTTTCTTTATTCACTCATCAGTTGGTGGGCACTTTGGTTGGTTAGTTCCATATCTTTGCAGTTATAAATTGTGCGTTACTATTGCCTTGTGGTATGAACTGAACTCAGGTGATGTACTGCCTCCAGATTTGCTCTTTGTGCTTTGGATTGTGGTGCCTATTCAGCCATATGAGTTTAAGGGTAGGTTTTGCTAATTTTTTTGAAAAATGACATTGGTAATTAGAATGAAATTGCATTCACTATGCAGATTCTTTTGGGCAATGTGGACATTTTAACAATGTTGCAGACATTTTTCCAATTCACAAGCATGGGATAGTTTTCCATTTGTTTGTGATTATCCTCAGTGTTTTGTGAGGAGGAGAGATGGCACTGCCCCCTTTGTCCTGATGGCCCCACATTATGCTACACTCTCCTCTCATCTGAAGGCTGCTTATCCTGGGTGTTGAAGCTCTGGAATCACACAGTTCCCTGGGATCCACAGGCCCTTCTGTGGTCACCGCAGTCTAACTGTGCATTGGGAAATGCGTGGGTAGGGTCCAGTGATAAGAAAACTGAAGGGCTGAAGCTCTCTAGGCAGGACAAAGCCCACGTGGGTACAAAAGCTATATGAAACTCATTGCCTTGACACGGGTCTTTGGTGAGGAGAAATGGCCCCAAGCAGGGTTGTCCTTTGTTCTCTAGTAGCACTCAGCTCCCCAGCAGTAGCTGCACTTTGGCTCATGCAGGTAGAAAGGCTGTCTGACCTTTTGGGAGCCTGAAGACTGCTAGATGTCCAAGGGGAAGTAAAACAAGTACCCATACGTCCCCTTTCCACAGGGCTTCACATTCCTCAGTGTTTGATCCCTGCCCAAATCTTTGCACCTTCTTGCTCTCCCGACTTCCCCCTGTGGGATCTCTGGTAGACTCTGACACTGTTCCCTCAGGATGACATCTGGGCTTTGCTTTTCCATTTGCACCTCTCTCTTCTTTATTTAATAATTTGACCACCAATGACTTTAGTCATATACCTTTCCAACAAATTCCCATGACTGTCAACTTTATTGGACTCAGGGATACCTAGATAACTGGTAAAGTACTATATCTGAATGTGCCCGTGAGGGTGTTTGTAGAGGAAATTGGTATGTGAGTCTGAGTCAGTGGATTGAGACTGGATAGAGAACTTTATGTGGCTGGGACTATTCAATTAGTGCCCTCTCTCATAGGACAAAAAAGCAGAGGAAAGGTGAATTTATACTCTCTTCTGGAGCTGGGACACTCTTTAGTGTTGGGGTGCCTAAAACTCCCAAATTGGTATTAGAATTCCATATCTCTAACCATGGACTCTGAGACTTGCACCAATGGCACCCACGTTGTCAAGCCTTTGGCCTTAGACTGGCCATTATATCATCAGCTTCCCTGGTCCTGAGGCCTTTGCCTTCGACTGAGAGCCATGCTAGTGCCTTCCCTGGATTTCCACCTCCTAGGCTTTCTATCTTGGGATTTCTTAACCTCCATGATCCTGCGAGCCAGTTACCCTAGTAAATCCTTTTGAATCTCTCTGTCTATCCATCCATCTAACTATCCTGTTGGTTTTGTTTCTGAGGAGACCCTGACTAATAAAATCCATTGGTGAAAATAGAGGCAAAAAAGTAAGGGCCTTGAACCGTATTACAGCCTCCAAGCTATTACATAAACAGTGGCAAAGGGTCTAACTTTTTAAGGGAGCTTATGCATGGGAGTCTTTGGTTACAATAAATGGTTTATATTGTAAAATAAATACACAAGCCCCCACACACATCATAACCTAAGAAAGACTATTAGAGAAAAAGATTTTTAAGAGTTATTTCAGTCAAACCAGTAGACAAAGAAAAATGACAAGGCAGTCAACAAAAATGGCATCGAATTCTGGGAAAGAGGAACATGGGAGGGAGGGAATTATTATTCAGAGTTGGAAAATATATTATCTAGAAAATTTGGTTTTGAGGAAAAGAATTATGAGACATATAAAAACAGATAGGTATAACTCTTATGCAGGAAAAGAATAAAGCAATAGGCCCAGTTTATGAAGTGGCAAAATGCTGAACTTAGCAGACAAAAACTTCAAAGGCTTAAATAAATGGAAAATTGTCCCATGTTCAGAGATCAGAAAACTTACTAATGTTAAGATGGCAATAGTTCTCACATTAGTCTATACGTTCAATGAAATCACTACCAAAATTCTAGCTAATTTTATTTTTTTTTCACAGAAATGGTGGATCCTAAAATTGTCATAGAAATAAAATGGACTAAAATAGTCAAAAGAACCTTTCCAATTTTATACCTAATTACAAAGCTACTACAGTAATCACTTCCAAAAGCTACTACAGTAATCATTTCCATGTGGTATTGGTGTGAATAAAGGCATGCAGATCATTAAAACTGAATAAAAAGACCCAACAATAAAAATTACATTTATGATGAACTGATTTTTGATATGCTAATGTAACAAAATGGAGAAAAAAATAATTTTGAACAAATGGTTCTGACACAACTGAGTAACAAAATGCTAAATAAAAAAGTTTAAATTCTGTATCACAGCACTCATAAGAATTAATTTAAACTGGATCATAAACGTAGATGTAAGGTCTACATAACCACAGAACATAGATTTACTGTGGATTGGGAGATTTTCTTAGGTAAAGTTAAACCCAAGTGACAAAATTTATAAAAAACTGGACTCTTAGAAACTAATGCTGTTTTCTCTACAAATGGCTTCACAAAGAATTGACAATATAACCAAAATATAACCAATAACCAATATAATGAGAAAAAAATCCCAAAATCACATATCTCATAAGTTATGTGTGTCCAGAATTTATAAAGTACTTTTATAATTCCACAATGCAAAGACAAAGAACCCAGTTTTTAAAAATGAGCAAAGGATTCAAATAAACATTTCTTCCAAGAGAGTATATAAGTTACCAATACATATATGAAAAGATGCTCAATATCATTAGTAATCAGAGAAAACTAATGAAATACTACATCTATTTACTATAATGGCTATAGGGGGAGGGGGGGGACACAGTATTAAGTGTTACGATGGGTTTCAGCAACTTTGAATCTTTTTTCAATGTTAGCCAGAATGAAAAATAACATAGCCACTTGAAAACATTAGTCTAAGTGAAAAAATCCAGTCACAAAAGATTGCATTTTTATAATACCTTTCATGTAAAATTACTACATGTGAAAAATTTATAATGCCAGAGAGTAGGATTAATAAATGTTTAAGGCTATGGATGGAGAAGAATTGGAAAATAATTGCCATTGGATATGAGATTAGTTTGGGGAATGATAAAAACATTCTAAATTTAAATTGTGTTTATGGTTATATAACTAGGTGAATTTTCTAAAATTGTGGAATTATGCATTTTAAATGGGTATATTTATGCTCTATGAAATATATTTCAATGAAGATTCATTGTTCTTTTGAACACTTCCACTATCTACTCTTCTATCCTTTGACAAGAAATGAACCTCAAGAAGCTTTCTTCACCTGTTTCCCCTGTGAGTTCTATACATTTCAAGCAAATTTATTCTTTATGTCTCCCAAATATTTAAGTGTTCCTGGCTTGACTGCCAAACACGAGATTCCTTCAAATTTGTGATGCTAAGATCACGTAAGTTAGATTCCAGGACAGCTTCTCTGGGAAGACATAATAGATATTAGCTCTTGTTCTTTAATAGTGGATTATTAGAATTAACCAATTATGAATCACTCACAAATATGAATTGATCAGTTGATCACTTTGGTTACACAGTAACTCAAATGATTTGTTCAACAGTCCTGGTTTTAAAAAAACAAACATACAAAGAAAAAAAAGAAAGTGTGTTCTTATTGAATCTTGAAATACAAGGAAACTTAATAGAAGTATTTCTTTCTAAAATTTGATTGGCTAAATAGATTCAGATGCCACTTAAAATACTTCATTTGGTTTACAAAAATGAAGATTAACAAATTGGGGGTTATGGCTAGCTTAAGAAGACTATGAAAATGCTTGCTCATATTTTTAATTTTTTTAATGCAGATTAGGGGATACACATTTTTTTAAAACATACTTTGTTTTTTTCTTAAATTGAGTCAAATATGTAAGCGTGCCCACACCTAGGTACAATACCCAACAGGGGTGAATTTACCCACCTTCTCCTATCCTTTCTCATATATTCTTAAAAAAGGAATGTTAAATAATAACAATAACACTCCAAAGATACCTATGGTAAATTTCTTTCTGTATTTTTTTTTGCCCTATGTAATTTTAGTTCAGCTATCTCTTTTTATGCAGAATGTCAATTTCACAACATGAAATAATTCTGAGAAAGTTAAATAACTTCATTAGTAAATTTAAAACTTACATAAAAATATCTGCTTGGGAGACTAAAATGACAATTGTTGAAAGTCACAACTGCTTTTGAAGACACACATGCTGACTTGTAGAGTCTTAGACAATAGAGACTAAATAAAGACTATAGACAATAAAGACTAAAATTTTTGGTTAATTTATCACAGTATAATAATATAGGAATGAAGAAGAGTAAACATTTTCTATTGGAATATAGTATATGACCATTTCGTAATGGTTTGATAAGTATTTCTCTTGAAGATTAAAATATTTTGTGGATATTGAAGCCATTAACAAATCTCTACATCGACAATGTAAAGTGTTAAATTGCTGAAATATTTACATTATTTGCATTTTACTTATACAAAATGAATTTAAAGAAGACTTATTATCTCTTCTTATTTAATAACTCTTCCTATGAAGCTTTTCCAGTAATTTCTAGCTAATTAAGAAAATTAGGCCGAGTATGGTATAATCCTAATTATTTCTAGCCTCTATTATATAAGACAAAAGAATAAATCTTTGTAATTTTTCAGGAATACAGGAATGAACTTAAAGATTGCTTTAGATGTGAGAGAAATCTCAATCATTTTTGCTTTTATTTTTCTGAATTTAAGATCTGATATTGAGAAAAAATATTTAAAAGTTAGCAGAATGGTTTGCTTGCTTAAAATAGACTAGTGAGTAGATTTAAAACACTTTTGTATTTAATAAAAGTATCAATAAAATGAACTTGGAGGAAGCTACTATTATTATTGTAAAAATTCTTGTGTTATTCTCGTATAAAGAAACATTGATCTTGCCATTTTTAATACTCAAACAGATAATTAGGTTGTATTAATCAAGGTTCTCTGGAGAAACAGAACCAACAGGATGTATAGTAAGAGATTTATTGTAAGGAATTGCTTCATGCAGTTATGGACTTTGAGAAGTCCTGATATCTACAAGCTGGAGCCCCAGGAGAGCCACTGGCAGACTTGCAGTTCAAGTACAAAGGCCCAACCAAAAGGAGAGCCACTGCTGTAAGTTCTAGTCTGAAGGTCAAGAAGTCAGCAGGCTCAAGACTCTAGAAGAGCTGATATAACAGTGCAAGTTTGAAGGCAGGAATAAAAAGTGATGTTCCAGCTCAAGCACTCACTGCTCTACGAAAAATTCCTTCTTAAGTTCTGTTCAGATTTGCAGTTGATTGGAGAAGGTTCATTCATACAGACCATTGAATTCAAATCATAAACTTATCCAGAAACACCCTCACAGACAGACTCAGAATAATATTTGATCAATTGTCTGGGTATCTGTGTCCCACTCAAATTAATACATAAAATTAATCATCACATAAGTCAGCTCAAAGCCAACACAATCGTTCTGGTAAATACGGAGACTGTACTCACACTGAAGTTTACATAAATGAGAAAAAATAATGTTTTAGTACTCTTTGTAATGTGACAACTCAAAGGCCAATATGTTATTTTAACAGACAAAAAGCCAAATCCAAGTTTTGCATTGACATAATATTTGGCAGGAAAACTTTGTTAAATTAATTGTATTAAAATAAATAGCATGTAAGAAAATTTTGCCAAAATTTTAATATATGAAAAATATCTTTACGAGACCAGATATAAAAAGCAATAAAATTCACTTCCCTTAAACTTTCTTAGATTTGCTGCACTACCTCAAAACAGGTTTTTCACTATTGCTTTTTTTGTGTTCTGGACCAAATAGCTAGTGTGTTTTATTGTTGTTGTTGCTGCTGTTGTTTTGCGGGTTTTTTGTTAGAATTAAGTGGAGATCGGACTTTTCTCCTCTTGGCAGGGTTCTTGGTCTTCAGAATCTAAGAATAAATTCATGGACAACAGGCAAGTAGAAGCGATAGAGTGACAGTTTCTTAGGACATAGGAAAACTTTCAACACAAAGGAAGGGGTCCCTAATGAGTTGCCATAGCAACTGGGCTGGCTTTGGGCTTTTGTGACTTGCCTATCCATTCAAACCTGCTTGCTAACAATGATTGGGTCCTTCAAACCTACCTGACTTTCTTTAAACTTTAACTGACTGGCCCCTGTTTATTGGCCCTTTGTGAGAGGCTTTTCCACCCAATCCCCAGGGGAAGTACCTCCTCTGGTACTGCCCTGCCTCGCAACAGCAGGTGACCAAGGGCTGAGCAGGTCACCCTAAAAGAGTTCTCTTAGTTCTCTGTGCCTGTTTCTCTGCTTAAGGTCTTTCAACTCCTATCACTCAGAATTCTTTCAAAAAGACACTTTGAAATTTATTTTGCCAATTTCCACATTTGTATCAGTTTATTAAAAATGATTTAAACAGGTAAAGCTTTGATAGGATGAATTTGTATATTATTAAGACATAAGGTGGAGAAAGAGATACCAAAAGTTACCAAAAGCAAAAGGAGCTTGCCAACTCTTAATTAGAGTCTTAGCAATTAAAAAACCATTTATTTGTCAACGTCCACTTAAAATACTACCCCTGCTCTCCCTAACAACTATTTTAAACACTTGTTTTCCTACAGAAATGCTTGTTTGTTCTGACAAGTTAATAGCAAAAGAACAGGTATTCTGAGAACTTACCTCAGGGTGAATATACCAAATGCTGGGGATGCATGCTACCATAGAAGATGAAAGGAGTTAAACCACTGGAAACCATCCTCTCTGGCTGTTCTCCTCGCTTTGAAACAGAATTGTCAAACTTAATTTCCAATCTCAAGGGGCCCAAATGAGGCAAAGGTTTGTGTGTGGCTAAAGCCTTACTTCCTATGTAAATACAATTTAAATATGAAAAAGATAGTTAATGTAAAGGAAAATATTGCTGAAATAAAAGCATAGCTGGTAGTTAAATGTGCCAAAAATTATGTAATTGGAATCTGATGCTTTCAAGGTTTCAAGGATTGACGAACATTTGTTGAGATCAAATGAGTGGGTAAAAGTCATTTGCTTGTCCAAGCCAGGCTTTCCTCTGATAATCTGCTCCTCACTGAACGTTTGGATCTAGATACAACACTACCTGATTCCGGCCTACAAGAGGGCTAGGCTTGGTATGATTTCAGATAAGTTTGATTAAAATAGAATTCAGATGGAGAAAGTTACACTTCACTGAAGACAGAGAACCTGCTAGGTAATTGTATGAGGAGAATATTCTACACTGAAAAGATACTCCTTCAAATGGAAACTACTGGCTCATGATGCAGAGCCTCCATTTTCTGTTGAAGCTGAATACGTTCATCATCTCCTCGTAATTCAATTTAAAAGCAAAGACACAAAGTTCTCAACATTGTGTGTTGCGGTCACAACTTTGAGGATGACAACCATGCAACCACATTCTTCTGGATAGGGAACTAGATTACAACCTGGGCTGAGTTTTTTTTACCGTGTGTGTGTGTGTGTGTGTGTGTATGTGTGTGGTTTAACAATAGCAATCGCCTTAATTTTGAGATCCTGCAGCAAGGAAAAGTCATCTAGCTTGACACAAGGTCTAGCCAGAGAACCCAGTGGGCTGTAGGCTGGGGCAGTCATTCCCTTGGAGTGGCAGTACTGGATCAGTTTCTTCTGCAGGAGTTATTGGCAACACTTGATCTGGTTATTCTCTGATTTATATTTCAGTCCAGGATTTTCCAAGATCATTTCGATCTGGAAGCAGTTGAAATTACAGATCTCCAAGGTTTTCACCAGTCTTTCCTCCACCAGCTTTTCCTCGACCTCCTATGTATCCAAGGAGGTCACTGGATATTACGGCTGAGGATATTTAACTTATTGTCTTTGGGTGAAAAGACCTTCCCAAGCTGTAATTCATGTGGCCAGTGAGTAAGATGGAAACCCAGATAGATCAGCTTTGTAACCTTGAGAGACTGCTGGCAGGCTTCCCTTACTAGGGATTTCTCAAAGAAGGAGGAGCTAAGACTTGCCGACAATGAAGAGGTTCTCCCACTTCACAATCTTGTCTTGGATTTTCTCCCAGATAGCTTCCTCATTCTCATTCTGATTGATGTAGGCACAGATATGGTGATGTCCTGCATCACTGATTGCCTTTACAGCTTTCTTACTTTGCTGGCAGAGATTTACAGGGCTCACGCCCACCATGGACATCTTGGCTTTGTTACAGAGTTCCACAGAGTTGGCAGAAACTTTGATAACATAGATTTTAATCTATATCTAGAATTATTTCTCAGTATTTTATTTCATTTCATTTGTTTATTTATTTGACACAGCGTCTCACTTTGTCACCCTTGATAGAGTGCGACGGCATCATAACTCACAGCAACCGCAAATTCTTGGGTTCAAAGGATCCTCTTGCCTCAGCCTCCTGAGTAGCTGGGAATACAAGCACCCACCAATGTGCCCAGCAAGTTTTTTTGTTTTTAGTATAGACAAAAGTCTCACTCTTGCTCAGGCCGGTCTTGAACTCCTGAGCTTAAGCAATTCACCTGCTTTGGCCTCCCAGAATGCAAGGATTACAGGCGTGAGGAACCATACCTGGCATATTTCTTAATATTTTTAAGTAATTATGTATTTTAAACCTATCTATCCATGCTTTTGAAAAAATAAATTATTATTTAAATGACTCATGCGCATGTATATATATTTTTATTTTAAGAATGAAATATTTTTCAAATGAGCAGAATGAGTAACTAAATCTGATAATTTTTAATAGTGGTGTAAATTTTGGAAAGTATGATATTACTTTGAAGTGGCCAAAAAAATTTTCTGTAATGTAGTTTTACAATATCCAAAAAATAAAAAAATAAATAATATACAGATACCATAAACAAAGGGGTGGGGAAAGTGGCAAATTAACTGCTGAAAGACATTTGGTTTATACAGATCAAGACTCTATTACTTTTAATTTTCAATTACTTTTAATTTTAATGATGCCATAGCACTCTACCCAGGGTGACAAAGTGAGACTCTGTCTCAAATAAATAAATAATTAAATTAAATTAAATTAAATACTGAGAATTAACTGAATTAGCTGCTAAAAGACACTTGGTTTATACAGATCAAGACTCTGTTACTTTTAATTTTCATTATTTTAGATTACATACACATTCTCTAATATTCTGGTTTGAACCATTCCTCATTTTGTTACTTCTAATAAACTTCATTCAGTTGTATATGCTTCTTGGACCCTATATTCATTTGTGGTTGTTACTCCTGCCTGAAATGCCTTATTTTCTAGAAGAAGATAATTATTAGTAGATTTACAAAATCAAAATATCACAAAAGAAAAAAAATCCTAACCCCTTCCCTTGCCATGAGGAGGATTTTTGAGTTAGGAAAGCTGATGTTCTACTTCCTTTCAGGTCACAGAATAGTAATAGCCATAATAACATCTTATAAATCTACATGCTTTTCATCAAACTGATTAACACAGCCTTCCTGGCAATTTCTCTGTTATTATATGAATATAATGTATTCTGCATTTAGCAAGGTTCGAAAATAGTTAAGATTGTGTATGAAATCAGCACATTGTACCCATTGATTGCACTATTGTACACAGCTATGATATAATGATAAAGATAATAAAATAAAAAAATAAATGTGCATGCTTGAACGATCTTCTATAGTGAATTCTTACATGTTATTGAGCAAAGGTAAGCAAAGGGGATTTGGGGGGTAAGCAGCTCATCCTAGTTGGTCAGGGACTTTGTAGTACTGAAGTCACATACATGTCCAAGGAACCTCCCTCAATCCTGAGCAAAACCAGAATGAGCGTTCACCAAAATTTGGCTTTTCTGAAGATTGCCGACAATAGCAGTGTAACATACTGCCTTCATACTCAATCTCATTTTTATTGTAAAGGGCAAAGTTCATAGCTATGGGCAAATTCCTGCCAATACTCAGGCAAACACAAAGTAGCTACATAGTTAGATGCAATGGAAATTAACATAGGTGTGTTCATTTTCAGAGCACCTATCAACTTGCTTTGTTATCAAATAGACTCCATATGGTCTAATGAAATGTTTTAACATTTCAACGAGATTCCATGGCCAGGATAATTTTCTCACTGACATTATGAGAAAAAATAACAGACTACTCCATTTTAAAATTGTTACAATCTTTATTTCTGCATAATAGCCATATCTTAAGATAGAGAAGAATTGTATTATGCTTTATATTGCTGGAAATGCAATGTTAACTGTTCTTAACATAGCATAACATTATCATAACATTAATGTCCTAGCCCCTGTACAATATTTTGGTCATGTCTCAAATTGAATTCATTGTTAGTTTTCTGAAAAATAACTTTATTAATGCTACCAGTAAATAAACAATGTTTTTCTTTTTTCTTTCAAAATATTAAGGGCGTAGAAATGTTTTAGTTACATGGATACCTGTCATAATCCTTAAGCGAAGGCATATGATGTGCCTGTAACCAGAAGAGTATACATCAAACTGAGTAGGTATATGTTTATGGCCACGCCTCCTCTCCTATACTTCTCCCTTCTTAGTTTCCAATGACCTTTTCATCTGTGTGTACCCATATGTACCTATTGTTTAGCTACCACGTATTAGTGAGAAAATATGGTATTGAAATTTTCATTCCTGAGATTCTTCACCTAGGATAGTGGTCCCCCTTAGGATAATGATTCAATTCACATTGCTGAAAATGTATTATTTCATTCCTTATATATGCATGTGTGTATGTATGGGTACATATACTTACATGTATGTATATAAATGTGGGTGTATATAGATATGCAGGTGTATACATTTCCTTTATCCACTCATTAATTGGCACATAGGTCTCACATCTTTTGCAATTATGAATTGTGCTGTACTAAACATTTGAGTGAAGATGTCTTTTTTTATAAAAATTACTTCTTTTGCTTTGTGTAGCTATCTAGCATTGGGATTGCTGGATCAAATTATAGGCTATTTTTTTTTTTTAAGGAATCACCACATTGTTTTCCATAAAGGTTGTACTAATTTACAGTCACTAACAGTGAATAAGTATCTGTAGAGAGCCAGCCCCTGCACAACCTGTGAGTGTGCCCAGTGCTTAGAGGTGAGGAGGAAATTAAAAAAAATAAAGACAATAGAAATAGAGTAGGATTTACAGAGTGGGCCTAGGAGACCAATGCCCTTTATGCGAGAGACAGTGATGATCCCAAACTCTGGATGCACTCGATTTTTATTACTTCTCGTGATCAGCAAATGGGTTTTTGCAACAACAATATACATTATCTTTACAGTTTCTCATATCCTAATTCTCCATTCCCCATCTGATTACCCTTTAGCTATTTTCATTACTTCACTTCTTTAAGAGATTTAATAATCACTAACAGGATTATAGAAAACAGAAGAAAAGATAACATGGGCTTTGAAGCTAGATTCCACCCAGTCAATCCTCTGTGTTCCTGCAGGAGAGATTCTCCCTACTCATATCAGGAGCCAGGAGAAAAAAGGCTGAATACTTTTATCTCATACCCAAAAGAACTATTTTTTCTTATTCAAGCCAGCTGCACGTGCTGCCCTGCTTAATCTTAAAATGCCTCCCCACCCCTTTCAGGCCCCAGAAGAGCCCCTATGAACCTTTTTCCTGGGGTCCTTTCTGGCTTCAGCCAGGCCCTGCATAGCAGGCCTTTTTCCTGAAGTCCTTTGATGTTTGTGCCAAGCTGTCATGTGAGGCTCCCCTGTATAGTATGTTCTGTATGGAAGCTCATGTTCTCACTCATCGTCCTGCATACCTGACCCTGATTATAAAACTTTTGTACAATCATTTCATTATTATATCAATCTAACTCTTTTCCCGTAATCCTAACTTCCCTAATGTTCACCACAAGTATACCTTTCTGTCTGCATCCACAACAACTGCTATTTTTTATAAACTTTTTAATAATGATCATCCTGGTAGGAATAAACAGTATCATATTATGTTTAAATATGCATTTTCTGTTGATTAGTCAGGTTGAATATTTTTTCATAAGTTTCTATGCCATTTCTGTATTGTCTTTGAAAACCTTCTGCTCATCTCCTTTGCCTGTTTTTTTATTTTTTTTTAATTACATCATAGCTGTGTACATTAATGCAATTGTGGGGTACAATGTGCTGGTTTTATATACAATTTGAAGTATTTTCATCTGTTGTAACAGACCCAGCAAGAAAAAGCCCCTAACTGTTTCAGCCTGAGCCATCGTCTATCTCAAACACCCCCCCACAATTGCTTTAAAAAGGAAGTTCTCTCTTGAGTTCCCTGACTCCCTTGCCAAGCAATGTTAGAAACTCACTCAAGCAGAGTTTGCGAGGTTACTGAGTGTCCCAAACTGTTTCCCAGGCTACTAAGTTTCCCAAACTGTCTCCATGCCAACTACCACACCATAGCCCCCGGACTGTAACCCCGTCAACCTCCACGTTCTGCTTTTGCTTTTTGCTTGCTTGCATGGCAACAGAACAGGTATAAAGGGCTGCCTGCATTTCTCTTCCGGGCTGTTTGCCCTTCCTTAGGGGCAGTGACCCACCTGTGCAGGTGTAATAAATCATCCTATCTAACTTGAGCTGAAAGTGGAGTCCATGGTTTCTTATGAGTGGCCACAGTTACATCACATCAAACTGGTTAATATAGCCTTCATGGCATTTTCTTAGTTATTGTGTTAAGACATTTTTATTCTACCCTTAGCAAATTTCACATGTATCCTTGCCTGCTTTTTTTAACATAAAAAAAATTTTAATAATGATCTTTTTAATCTAATTTTCAGCTTTTTAATTCTTTTATTTTCGAGTATTACAGGGGTACACACATTTTGATTACCTAGTTTGTATTCGTACATTTTAAGTCCATGTTATAAATATGCCCTTCATGCAGAATATGTGGATTGTACCCATTATCCACTGTATCCTCTCCCTCCTACTCCTTTTTCACTACAAATTTTCCTATGAGCTCTATGCATAAGTATTAATTGACTTATTCCACCCTTGATAGAGTTGTTTTTTTAATTGCTAATTTGTTTGAGTTCTTTGTACATTCTAGATATTAGTCTTCTGTCAGATGTATAGGTTGTGAATATTTCCTCCCATTCTTGTATATTATCTATTTACTTTATTCACTATGTCCTTTACTGTGCAGAAACTTTTTAACTTAATTAAGTTGACTTTATTTGTATTTGCCTTTGGGGTTTTAGTCATAAATTCTTTGCCTAGGCCAATGTCTGGGAGAGTTTTTCCTATTTTGGTGGGGAGATTTTTGTGATTTCACTCCTTACATTTAAGGGTTTTGTCCATCTTGAATTAATTTTTGCAGATGGTGAGAGATAGGTATCCTGTTTCATTTTTCTGCATGTGGCTATCCAGTTTTCCCAGCACCATTTATGGAATAGGATTTCCTTTCCCTGGTGTATGCTGTTTTCTGCTTTCTCAACAATCAGTTGGTTATAGGTAGACAGTTTTGTCGATAGGTATTCTATTTTTGTTCCATTGGTCTATGTCTCTGATATTATGTAAACATCATTCTGTTTTGATTACTATAGGTTTGTAGTATAATTTGAAGTCTGATAATATGATGCCTCCAGATTTTTCTTTTTGTTTAGGCTTGCTTCGGCTACTTATGGTCATTTTGGTTACAGATTAAGTTTAGGATTATGTTTGTCTAGGTCTGTGTGATAAGATATTGGTATGTGGATAAGAATTGCACTGAATCAATAGATCACTTTAAGCTGTAAGGACATTTTAACAGTGTTGATTCTGCCAATCCATGAGCAAGGGATGTTTTTCCATTTATTGTGTCATCTTCAATTTCTTTCATTAGCATTTTGTAGTTCTCCTTGTAGAGATCTTTCACCTTCTTGCTTAATTATATTAATTCCTAGGTATTTATTTTTCTTTGTAGTTATTGTGAATGTTACTGTGTCCTTAATTTGTCTCTCAGCTTGACTCTTATTAGTATACAGAAAGACAATGTATTTGTGAACATTGATTTTGTAACTTGTGACTTTGCTGAATTTATTTATCAAATCTAGGTATCTTTTGGGTTTTCTAACAATAGACCATATATCAGCAAACAGGGTTACTGTGATCTCCTTTCCTGATTTGTATGCTCTTTATTTTTTTCTCTTTCCTAACTGCACTGGCTAAGACTTCCAAAATGGAAATGGTGAGAGAGGGCACCCTTGTCTTGTTCCAGCTCATTGGTAAACTTTTGGCTTTTTCCAATTCAGTATGGTGTTAGCTATGGGTTTGTCCCATACATCTTATATAATTTTGAAGTGTGTTTCTTCTATGTCTAGTTTGTTGAGGGTTTTTATCATGAAAGTATTGGATGTAATGGAATTTTTTTTTCTATATCTATTGTGATGAGTATATGGTCTTCGTGTTTGCTTTTGTTTATCACATTTCTTGGTTTGTATATATAGAACCATCATTATGTCTCTGAGATAAAACCTACTTGATCATGGTGAATTATCTATTTGATTTGTTTTAAATTTAGTTTTTTGATATTTTTAAAAGATTTTTCTATTTGTATTTATAAAAGATATCATCCCATAGTTTTCTTTTTGTGTGTCCTTTCTGGGCTGTAGTATCAAGATGATACTGGCTTCATTGAATGATTCCCTCTTTCTCAATGTTAGAGAATAATTTCTGTAGAATAAGTAGCAGTTCTTTGTAGCTCTGGTAGAATTGGGATATGAATCCATCTGGTAATTAACAATTTGTATGGGAATATTGCATTAATTTCCATTTAACATACAGCTACACAAAGAGGCAGTTAGTCACTGACTCACGCCTGGGTGATTACTTTGCTCCTAATAAACAGCTTCTCCATGGAATAAACCTGTACTTTGAACCATGATGACTCTTAAATGAAAAAGTAGCAAAACCTGTAGGGAAAATGACATTTACAGTGGAAAATATTGATTTATGTATACCAGATCTTCATGTCAGGTGTTATTACATTTCTCATGTATGAAATAAGAAAATGACTTTCCATCAGTGGAACCTATTATTTGGAATGAATTGGACTTGCAGAATTAGGAGATAGTCAATATACCTTACACCTACACTATAAAATTCAATCTTAGATTACCTTTGTAAAATGATACTGTAAGAAGTAATTTTCTTAAAATAATGAATATCAGGCTTTATAAATAACATGTCTTCAAATGTAACATTGAAAGGTATGCAGTATTAATAATGTACATGTCATTCTTAATTTAATGAATTACATGCGTCCATGTAAATATTGATATCTGTCTTTCAACATACCTCGTTTTATGAGTTTTGTTTTGTTTTTCATGTGGAAATTAGAAACCACATGTTTCAATAGGAAAGCCCATAAGTCTATTGGAACTTTGTTTTCCATTTTTAAGAGGGATCTTTTAACAAAATATACACATAAACATTTTCCTGAAAACAGAAATAGATATTAAGATAATGAGCTTTATCATTTAACATTGATCAAAAGTTTTAAGTTAATCAACTACTCATGTCTATCTAGTTAGTGACCAGTAAAAAATTAAAATTTTTTAAAGTTTTCTGATTGCAAAAAGCATGTATTTTCTTTAGGGTCCCTGTAATAGATTTAACTAATAATTCAAATGGAAAAAGGAAAAAAGAATTTAAATTTATTTCTTAAGGCTTCTTTAGGAACCAAGCTTCTGCCAGAATTTACAATATTCCATGACAGCCAGAAAATCAAGCATATTACAGGTATGTATTTTCTGTTGCATATGAATAACGTGCTATAAAAAGGAAACTAACATGCTAGAGGTCACACATCTTATACAAGACAAACAGAATTCAAAACAAGATCTTTCAGACTCCAATGTCCATTTTTTATTTACCTTGTAAGTGCAAAAAACAGCTACAGTGTTTTCACTGTCATTCTTTCAAAGGATTAATTCAGCTGTATATGTTTTACTATAGGCATATCTCATCTTATTACATTTTGTACTAATTGAATATTATTTGTGGCTTCCTTGCATTGAGCGAGTCTATCTATGGCACTGTTTTTCTGATGGCTTGTGCTCTCTTTGTGTCTCAGTTTCCCATTTTGGTAATTCTTGTAATATTTCTAAGTTTTTCATTTTTACATCTGTTATTGTGATCTGTAATCAGTGATATTCTATGTCACCATTGTAATTATTTAGGGATGCCATGGACCACAGCTATATATAATGGCACACTTAATCCATAAATGTGTGTGTTTTGACTGCTCCATCCACCAGCCCTTCTCCCAACTCTTTCTTTTTTCCAAACTCCCTATTTCCTAAGACACAGTATGGAAATTACAACAATTAAAAACCCTACAGCATAATTATTATTATTCACTTCTCTATAATGTAAACCAGTAAAGATGTTGATAAATTTTAAATGTACTATGTGGCTCGGTGCCTGTAGCTCAAAGGGGTTAGGCGCCAGCCACGTACACCTGAGCTGGTGGGTTCTAATCCAGCCCGGCCTGCCAAACAACAATGACGGCTGCAACCAAAAAATGGCCGGGCGTTGTGGCGGGTGCCTATAGTCCCAGCTACTTGGGAGGCGGAGGCAGGAGACTCACTTGAGCCCAGGAATTGGAGGTTGCTGTGAGCTGTGATGCCACAGCACCCTATCCAGGGTGACAGCTTGAGGCTCTGTCTCAAAAAAAAAAAAAAAGTACTATGTATTACAATTTAAAATTATTCTTTTAATCTAAAAGAAAATGAAGTGTCTTAGACCTAATGCACCTATTTATTCTTTACCTTGTAAGTTATTAAAGTGTTGATTATTTTCATTTGTTGTTGATACAAGTCTGTAGCAGACTGATATATCTGCAACTGAAAAACTGTTTGAGAAATGTTCTAATTCCACTGTCAGAATGAATCATTGTTGCAATATCATGGATGATGAAAGATGATCAATTCCCACATATAATGCATAATCAATTGCCATGCTTGTAGTCTTACCTGTATTCATCAGCTGTCTAAGTTCTAAGAATCATAACTTCCATATCTTCAATATATTTTCAAAATTTTGTTTTTCAATTGTATCATTTCTCATTGTATTAATTTTTATTAAATTTATTAAAAGGTTTTCATTTATTTCCATATCATCAACTATTTGCAGTTCATGATAATATATGCTTAGATTATACTCTCTTTTATTCTTTCATCCGTTCCTGTGAAAATAATATACTGATGGAAACAACTTCTAAGGGAAAAATTGAAATATAATGGATAATTTGATGCTATATAGTTCTTTCCATTAAAATCCATGCATATCAGTAACTTTTGTTCTATTATCTATGAAATGGATAATGAAAATAGAAAATAAATATAAGAGGAACTCATCCATGAAAATATAGAAAGCACATTTTACTATGTTTTGGTATGCATGACAAAGAGAGTTTATACACAGAAAAGACATGAAAGTGTATACTTATGAAAGTTATATAGTGTAAAGGCACTGCTATCCTTAGTGCATCGAATACATATTATTTCAAATGAATGGTACCTCTGCATGGGAAATCAATATTCTTGCCTTATTAATCTCATAATTACGTGAATACATTAAGATTTAAAAATAAACATTCTGTCACATATATGTATATACTTACATTTAAATATTATTCAGTATATAATCAAGATATAAATCATTATGATAAATTATCTTTGCTGTAAATCATTGAAAATCTGTAGTACCTTTAACACCGCACACAGCTCAGTTATCAGTTAACATTTCAAACACTCAAAGGCACATGTGGCTATATTCATATATATGTATATAAATCTTAAATATCTTGTAAATGCATAGTAACTTTACCAGAAGTAAAGAAGTTACCATTGGTTTTGCTTTTTCATATATTTGAGGGTCTGTCATATACCTAAATAAATTTAGTTCATTAAAATAATATGTGAGCCCCTTATCATTATGAAGTGTCCCATCTTCTCTTGGTAATATCCCTTGTTCTGAAGTCTAGTTTGTCTGATATTAATATTTTCACTCTAGCATTCTTCAGTTGGTTTTCTGTTTGTTTTTTTTTTGTTGTTGTTGTTTTTGTTTTTTACTATTTTTTATTCTTACCCTGGCTATATTTGTATGTTGTAATGACTTTTTTGTATGAAGAGCACACAATTTTGTCTTTTTAGAAAATGTAACATGTCTATGTCTGCCTTTGAATTGGAGTGTTTAGACCTGCACTCTTGAATGTGGTGGCAATGAGCTATCTGCACCTACTGAGCTTTTGAAATCTTGCTAGTCAAAACTGATATCTGAGTTATGTGTTATAAGTGCTAAGTCTTCCCTAGCTTTCAATGGTTTATCAAAAAAAAAAAGAAGAAAAGATCATTAATGGTTTTTAATATTCATTATGTGTTGAAACAATAATATTTTACAATATTTATTTAAAGTGAAATTAACTTTTATTTGCTAACATGGATGATAGAAAATTTGAAATTATAATCATGACTCAAATGATGTTTATATCAAATATTTCTGGTTTAGAGCATTTATATCTAGACAGATGGTTTTAAATCTGCCACTTTGTTTTTGTTTAATATTTTAGCAAAACTTTTTTTCTTCCTACTTCAGTTTTTTTCTTCCTTTTTTCAGATTGTTTTTATGATTTTACTCTACATCCAACATTGGTTGATTCCTACAACTTTTATTTAGTGTTTGCTCTTGGGTTTATATTGATAATATATATCTTCAACCTACTACACTTTACCTTGAAATAACAGCATCTCTCATGCATGGTGAAAGATCCTGCCAACGGTAGACTTCATTTTCCTTTTCTCATATTTTTTTGGGTTTTTTAAATTCATTTTACTTTTACATATGCTATAAAATCCACAATAAACTGTTATTTTTTTTTAAAAATTTATATCTTGCATTATTATGGGTACATAACATTGCATATATTTATAAAATGTGCTATTTTGATACAGGCACACAATGTATCTTAATCTAACCAAGATAATTGGGTTATCTATCACTTTAAGCATTTATTCCTTCATTGTATTAGGAACATTCCTTCTGTAGTTTTGGTTATTTTAAAGTATATACAAACATATTGTTGAGTATACTCACCTCATTATTATGAAAAATTGCTATGAAAAATTATCTTTCAAATATTGTTCATTCTATTTAACTATCTAACAGTATTTTTGCACCCTTTTACCATCCCCACTTTATCTTCACTTCTCATTACATTACCCTACTCAGCCTTTAATAACCATCATCTACTCTCTGTCTCCATGAGATAAATTATTTTTAATATTTAGTCCTCACATATGAGTGAGAATCTGCACAATTTGCTTTGCGGTTCTTGGCTTATTTCACTTCCCATAATGTTCTCCAGTTGTATCCATGTTGTGGCAGATGGCAGGATTTCCTTCTTTGGTATAGCTGTGTAATACTCTGTTGTGTACATGTACCATAATTTATTTATCCATTCATTCATTGATAGATATTAAGGTTGATTCCAAAACTTGACTTTAATGAATAGTTTTCTAACAATATGACAGTGCAGCTAACTTTTTGATATACTGATTTTCTTTCTTTGGAAATGTACAGAGCAATAGGATTTCTGGGTCAAATAGTAGTTCCATTTTCAATGTTTTGAGGAATCTTCATAGTTGTACTAATTTACATTCCCACTAACGGTATACAAGAATTCCCTACCTCTACCTCCTGGTCAGCTTTCATTATCGCCTATCTTTCTAATAAAAGCCATTTTAACTGAGGTTAGATGATATCTCCCTGTGGTTTCTGATGATTAATGATGTTGAGCATTTTTTTACATCCTCTTGGCTATTTGTATGTCTTCTATTGATAAACGTATAGTCAGATCTTTTGACTATTTTACTCAGATTGTTACTGTTATCTTTTACAGACATTAAATACAATGAGTGCCATCTCATATGAATTTCTATATTTACTATGTATATCATCATTAATTCAATTTTGTTTATAAAAATTTCTATCTGGTTTTACTTCTTATAATATAAATAAGGAAAGCTTTTAAAGTTCATTTAAAAGATCCACTGTGTTATAGGCCAATTAATGAAAAATTATCTCAAAGTTTGTTTCTTTAAAACATCTGACTTATCTTCATTTTTTAAAAGATAGCTTTCACTGGTTTAGAATTCTAGGTATTTAATCAATATCTTTATCCTTCCATATATAATTTTTGCTTTTTTTCTAGTTGTTTTAGTCAATTCCTTCTATTAATTATATTTTCAGCCATTTGACACACTAGGAATGATTCATTTCATCTTTATTTCCTCTAGCTGTGTTTTATTTTATGTTAATTCTACTTAAGAATTTTTCCAACTTCTTGAGTCTGATATTTCATACTTTTATATCATATATATATACAATTTATGGTCATAATGCTTTTAAAAATTATTTTCTATCCATATGCATCTTCATTCTAGGATTCCAGTGCCATGTATGTACCCCACAAATGACTGTAGGTCAAGTCATTGCTTTAAAATTCTCAGTCTTCTTTGTTGTTTTGTTTTGATTTTTCATTTAAAATAGTGTTTATTGGTGTGTCTTCAGGTTCACTGACATTTTATTCTGCAATATTGATTTCTTGTAATTATTCTGTTATTTTTGTAAATTTTATACATTGTCTTCTTATAGAAGTTTCATTCATACTTTTTTACATATCTTTCATCTCTCTTCTCATTATAGTCAATTTTTCATTTATATTCTTGAGCAAAGTAACATTTATAATAGGTATTTTAAGGTTTTCATCTATTTATTCCATCTTTTCTGAAATTTCTTATTATTTATTTTATTTCTATTTATACTTCATATTTCTTGCTTCTTTACTTGTGTTAGGATGTTATGCATCATGTATTTTGTACTTTGACTATTATAGTCAAAGAGTACTAAATTTTGTTCCAGCACAAATGCAAAGTATTGAAGATTAGGTTTTTTTTCTTCTTTTCTTTTCTTTTAGAGGTCTGCTTTTAAATGGTTTTGTCTTTCTAGAGCTAATCTAGCCACAGTGCTCTATGCATGGTGAGGTGTATTGACTTTGATTGATGGAAATGAAACACTTCCCATCTCTATGAGCTCCAGCAATGATTTGACATAATGGTGGTTGTGTTGGTGATTCATTGCTAGGAAAGAATTCCTTTGCATCTTGGGGGATTTCAAGCCCTAATTTCATGCACAAGATAAACTCAGCAGATTGCACTACAAATGTCTAGCGACTATTCTATGTTCACTTGTCCTATTCCTGGTACTCTGTCAAAAATTCTAGAATTTAGTATTTATCAAAATATGGTCTCTGTCTCTTCACTCGAAGCGATCAGAATTGTCTGGGTATATACCAACTTCTCTGGCTATTGCCTAGGAGCATTTTCCCTTCTCAGGGATCTCCAGCCTCTGCTATATATTACCCATTCTGAAAACAATTGTTTTTATCTATTTTGTCATCTTGATCTAGACTTTTTTTTTTTTTTTTTTGATACAGAGTCTCAAGCTGTCGCCCTGGATAGAGTGCTGTGGTTTCATAGTTCACAGCAACCTCCAATTCTTGGGCTCAACCTCCAATTCTCAAGCAATCCTCTTGCCTCAGTTTTTCTATTTTTAGTAGAAACAGGGTCCCACTCTGGCTCGGGCTGGTCTCAAAGTCATGAGCTCAAGCCATCCACCTGCCTTGGCCCTCCAAAATGTTAGGATTACAGGCATGAGGCACTGTGCCCAGCCTGATCCGGATTTTCTATACATTTATGATGAAAAGCCAATTCTTATTGTAGTTAATCACTGATTAAAGGAATATGTTTTAATTTTCAGCCTGAGTATTTTACTGACTGTACTATAAATGTTATATGTATTTAACATTTTAAGTTTCTTATTCACAGAAGAGTTTTGGAAGTCAGCCTATTTCTAGATTATATCAAAGTTTTTTAATTAAATAAGGTAATGTTAATATGCTATAAATTTATTATGGTAATGATCTGATGGTTGTCTGATCATAGAAATAATTATTAAATAGTTCTTTTGTTTTTATTTGTTTTAAACTAAGTATTTGAATTTTGCATCATGCCTCATTAGGTATTCATTCAATTAAATCCCTTGACAGTAAGCTTAACATTTTCTAGCAGTTAACTTTTTAATATTCTACTTTAAAGCTTTAAGTATGATTGGCACTCTATGAAGATGTACCATGTTCATTTGTACCTTTGTGAGGCAAAGGAGGAGGCAGTTAGGTCATAAGGTGGAGGCTTATGATATGCCATTATGCAAAAATGCATAAATGCAAAATAACCATTATGCAAAAATGCATATATTACATAAAATAAAAAATAAATACATATTTTATATAATTCAATTATTTTTTCTTTTTCTTCTTACCTTTCTTCTTGAGTTTTATATGTCCTGTAAATTTTGCAGAAATGTGGTCTGAATGAACACATCTTTCATCCTTTGCTCAGAATGGCTACCTTTATGACCTATTTATAAAATATATTGTGTAACCAGTAATCAATTCTATTTTAAGTCAGGAAAACAAATATATCAGTCCTAGGTACCTAGACAGAAGATCATGAAATATTTCACGTTACTTGGACACCTGTAGAGGCCAGAAGCCAGAACTGCAACTGAAAATGTTGTTGGAAAGGCCACTAGAACCAGTTTCCTCTAATAACGCACATCATCGGGGAATTTTTTTCTTTTTTCACTGGTTAGTAGTTTGACTAGTACTATGGACTGAATGTGTCTCCCAAGTTAATATGTTAGAAACTTAATCCCTAATGCAAGTGTTGAGAAGTGAGACATTCGATTAGTGATTAGGTTATTGGGAGTCTGCTCTTATGAATGGACTAACGCCATTTATTGTTGGAGTGGGTTAGTTATTGTGGGAGCAGGCTTCTGAGAGAAGGGTGAGTTCAGCCCCTTCTGCTTGCTCTCCAATAATCTCCTGCCCTTACTCCTCCACTTCGGGTTGACACAGCACCATGTCCTCCACCAGAAGAGGGTCCCTCCTTCATGGATATCTCAGCGTATAATTTTTCAAATAATTTATCAGTCTGTGGTATTGTGTTATAGCAATAACGAAATAGAGTAAGATAATAACAATTAGTCATTGGGTGGCTTAGCAGATTGTTTCTTGCTAAGTCACCCTAGAAGAAGACAGAGAAAAGAGAAGCCTAAGGAGATGAAGGCCCAACACCTCACAGCAGCATGGCTGGAAGGCAAAAACTGAACCGAGCAAAGCACTGAACAGACCTTTAAAAACGGGCATGTCTAATATTCCATTTACATGTAGTTGACAAGCTATAAATCACGTCTATAAAAGTATGTGCCTTTTTTGAATGTTATTTGTTTTAAAAATCAAGTATATTTGTGTGCTATTAGTCATACTGTTTTATGACTATTTCCTTTTTAAAAAACAATGTGAGCAATACATAATATAAAAGTAATAACACCTGTGAAGTAATATTGTTAGCCACATTAAATAAATTCAGAAGAGGCAAATGGTCACTTCTGATAATGTTAACCTTCAGAATTTTTTAGAAATGTCTGGGATGGCACACATCTCTCAGTAATACATAATGCAAATTAAGTCAACTTTAAGTCTATCTTAAAGATAATAATGTATCTGAATAGTATCTGATTTATAAGATGCTCCCCCTTTGTTCATTTATTAATTTATTGAACACTTTGTTTATTGTCTAGGTAGTATAGACGCTATCGGGCATGCAACAAGGAACAAGACACCTTTTTCTTCAGGAAACTTACAATCTAGTGAAGACTTCAGGCAATCAGCAAGTAAAGAACAAAAATTAATGAAAATCTACACTTTGTGTTATGTGTTACAAAGGGAATAAAGATAATGATGTGATTGGTAGATGAGAAGAATTTTATTTACAAATACAAGAAAATGCACTCCAAGAAGAAAACCAAGTCCCAAAGGATTAAAAGAAAGGCATGTTGTCTATCACATTTTATTCTGAAATCCAGAGCTAACTAATACAGGAATCCTAGATTTCTAGGTTCTGCTATTTTAGAGTTTCTGATTACCATAGAAAAATATTTCAAGAGTCTCCTTAACATTTTAGTTAAAATCACCAACCGTGTTTTGTGTTCGGCAGTCAGGGTGGGTAGATACCATTCTGGCAGGGAAAATTAATGTCAATGATCAGGAGGAGAAATGACTGAGATTACGGAACGCCATCGAGGAAGAAAGTGTTTCGTACCTTCATCGTTCTCTGGGTCATCTTTTGAAACACTCTGCCCAGTTGTAATGGTAAATGGACAAATAAAGCAGCCACTGCCTGAGACGGGTACGATGACCAAGGCCGATCGCCTTCAAGAATAAAAGCCTCAGTGAACGTAGTAAACCGCGTAAACCAAAAAAAGCCCTCGATGAGAGCAAAGATATTGAGACTGGAAGGTAAAAGTGAGAGACGATGAGTGTCAGTTGCCACTCTGGAGATCAGCTGCTGTGGGGGAGAAATAGTTTCTCATTAACCTTCCTCTTGTTAGTTTCCCCAGAAAAAGAGACCAATCGGAATCCTGGAATACAAGTTTGCAGGTGAGAAAAACTGATCGTATACCGCCCACTGAATGCTGTGTGTACCACACCATTCCTTTTTCAGTCGCAAGGTTATTTATTTTCCTAAGGTTAAGATTAATCTCTGGGATATGACTGTATCCAGTAAGGGACAGGTTGGGGATAACAAGTCTTGGATTAATTTGCAAATCTGTCAAAGTCTTCCAGCTTCCTCACTACCCAATCACATTCAATTTCTCCATTCAGCTTGTCTTGTTTCCCACTCCCTCATAGGGACTGTTCTTTAGAGTACTTTCTAATATTCAGCTGCGCCCCAATCTCTTTGACAGCACAGTGTAAATAGTAAATAACTTATAATTTTGATGCTTGTAGATTTGAAAAGTGCCCAATAAATAGCATCTGTTTTTTCTGTCTCTGAATTTTGAAAGACTAAAAGGCAAACATAAAAGTCAGGCAGATAGAGATCCAAAAGCTGGGTGTTTTTTTTTTTTGCAATTTTTGGCCAGGGCTGGGTTTGAACCCACCTCCTCTGGTATATGGGGCCAGTGCCCCATTCCTTTAAGCCACGGGTGATGCCCCCAAATGGTGTTTTTTAACTGATAAAGGAAAGGTTATGACTTAAGTATGTGGCAATATTGGCCTTCTTCTTTTGAGACTCACCATTAAGCAGACTCATCTTGTTAAAATTTGGTTGGGTAACTGTAGGCTTTTTATTACTCATAAGATAGAATTTTCACAATAATTTAAATCTATGGGATTGGGGATAAGAGCAGAATTTATAGTTATGAAAGCAAAAAAAAAATACCAAATAAGAAAAGGAAGCTCTCAGCAAGCAGAATTAGTTCCAACACCTACATAATACATTTATCCAGTTTTATAATTCATTTCTCATCCCTTTATAAAACATCAGTAACTTTCACAACTTTTTTATATATGAGAAAGCTTTAGCTGAGATGTAAAATAAAGGATACGATTTTATTGATGGTGATTTTTCTGGTTAGGCAGGCTCTGTGAACTATGAGTCTTAACTTCTGTACATAGAAAAGTCTTTAGAAATGCTATATTTGCCTACTTATCTAGCATAGAGAGATTTTCATGTGCATTTAGAGGTTATTTTAATCTCCTGTCTCAATATCTGTGTCTATATAGCTTTCCTTGCTGTAATAAGTTTGACCTATGATCACCAAAACACAAGAGAATACTGACAAAACCTAATATCTTAGTTTCTCTCCACAATCAGACATAGTAATGAAGTTTCAATGAGTTTGTGTTCCTTGATCCAACTTCTTTCATTACTACCCAGGATGAATTGTAAAAACAAATAAGGAATGCAACCACCCTGACTCATCCATTCTACCTTAGCTTTGACTTTGAAATTTTTAGTTCTTTTGGATTTGTCTCAGAGTTGAGTTTTCAACAATTATTTAAACAGATGTAATGTTTCATTTCATAGTAACATCTGTTTTTAAAATTCAATTAACATTTATTTTCAACAGTATCCATTTTGTTCACAATCTATACTACCATATTTCTTGTTGCTTCCTTTATATACAAATATGGCCTAAAGTTAGTAAATTATTTTAAAATTGCACTCAAACTTTATGGTCACCCTGTATTAATGGATTTTGAATACTAAGTGTCAAATTTAAACTTTTTTTATAACTGAGTGAAGGCTGAATGTGTGAAATTTCTTAGATCTTGATTTATTTATGTCAAAATATTTTCTTTTGTTTAGGGAAATTACTTCAGTAACAAGGAAAGTAAAGTGATTTCTAAGTGTATGGTATATTGGAAGAAGCTAAAAGATTACCACCTATGTTTGAGTGTATGAAAAAGGAAAAGAAACAAGAAAACATATTTTTATGTAGTCTTTGAGAAATGACTTAAAAGGAACCACTTTTTGCTTTAATAAAACTCAGGAAAGTTCTTTTTTTTTTTTTTTGAGACAGAGCCTCAAACTGTCCCCCTGGATACAGTGCCATGGCATCACAGCTCACAACAACTTCAAACTCCAGGGCTCAAGCAATTCTCCTGTCTACCTCCCAAGTAGCTGGGACTACAGGTGCCTGCCACAATGCCCGGCTATTTTTTTTTGGTTGCAGTCATCACTGTTTGGCGGGTCTGGGCTGGATTCGAACCCACCACCTCAGGTGTATGTGGCTGGTGCCTTAGCAGCTTAAGCCATAGGCACTGAGCCTCAAGAAATACTTTTTAATAATCATTATGCTTCAAACAGCATTCTAAAGACTTTGATCTAAGACCCAAAGCTATGGAACTACTAAAGCATCCCTCAGGCTAAAGCAGTATATTTGCTTTGTGGAGTTAAAGTTAAATTGGGGGTTGGGGACAGGAAAAAAGAAACAATAAATGAATAATTACATTGAGCTAAAGGAAAGGGCTTATTAATATAAAATATCTCCAATGGTGGAAATTGTATTCATTTGAACCAAAAACCATATACTATGACAGAAATAACCTGAACTGTAAAATCAGATGGTTCATCCAGGATTTACGTCCTACCTCTTCTCAACTGTGTAAACTTGATAAGTTACTTTACAGTCTAAGATTCTCATATTCCTTATTTTCAAAATTACATAGGTAATAATAATGTCTAAATCTAAATGCCATTATAAGAGTTAGATGAATTCATTTGAGTAAAATATCTGGCAGATATTAGTTGTTAATTTAGTCTCCATCAAATTGGATTATATATTAAATTAACCCTAAATTAATAATCTATAAATTATAGGGAATATCTTGATCACAATCCCTCTATATTCTAATTTCCATTCCAGAAGTTTTGCTCAAAGTACCTGAAGACCTTTCTGTTTTAATTATGTGTCATAAAATAATACTGTTTGAATGGTCAATGTTTAAGAATTATTTTTGAAGTAAAACAAATGCTATCATGAATAATATGAAGAGTTTAAAGTAATATTCCCCAATTACCTTTATGCTAGTGCAAAAAACAAAGCCTCAATTTTTTCCATGGCTATAAAATATTCCATTGTGTTTAAGAACCACAGTTTCTTTGTCCTCCCCCACTAATGGTCACTTAGGTTGATTCCAAATCTTAGCTTTTGTGAATATTGCTACAATAAATATGGGAGTGTAGACATGTTTTCAATACACTAATTTCCTTCATTTTGGATGTATATCTAGCAGGGGAATTGCTGGGTCATATGGTAGTTCTATTTTTAATTTTTTGATGCACCTCAGTACATTCTCCACAGTGGTTGTACTAATACAATTCCTACCAGCAGTTAATGAATATTTCCCTTTCTCCACATCCTTACCAGGATTTGTCACTGTTTGTCCTTCAGATAAAAGACATTTTAACTGGGTTAAGATGATATCTCTTTGAAATTTTTGTTTGCATTTCTCTGATGACTAAAAATGTTCAGCATTTTTTTTTTTTTTTTGAGACAGAGCCTCATGCTGTCACCCTGGATAGAGTGCTGTGGCATCACAGCTCACAGCAACATCCAACTCCTGGGCTCAAGCGAGTCTCCCGCCTCTGCCTCCCAAGTAGCTGGGACTACAGGCGCCTGCCACAACGCCTGGCCATTTTTTTTTTTTGGTTGCAGCTGTCATTGTTGTTTGGCGGGCCCAGGCTGGATTCCAACCACACCAGCTCAGGTGTACGTGGCTGGCGCCTTAGCCCGTTGAGCCACAGGCGCCGAGCCAAAAATGTTCAGCATTTTTTCATGTGTCTTTTGGTCACTTGTATGTTTTGAGAAATGTTTATTAGATATTGTGCCCTTTAAAAAAAAACAGATTATTTGATTATTATCTATTGAGTTTTTGTAGATCCTTCTAGTTATTAGACCTTTGTCAGAGGGATATTTTGCAAACATCTTCTCCCATTCTTCAGGTTTTTCTTCATTTTCTTGATTGCTTCCTTTGTTGTGAGAAGCTTTTAAGTGTCACATGACCCGTTTATTCAATGTTTTTTGGTTGTCTGTGCATTAGGGGTGTTGATCAAGAAATTCTTGACCAGATCTATGTCCTGAGGCATTTCTCCAATGTTTTCTTTTAGTAGTTCCATAGCTTTGGGTCTTAGATCAAAGTCTTTAATCATTTTGATTTGATAAGATTCTCGTTTCATTCTTCTCCCTATGTTTTCCCAGCACCATTTACTAAAGAAACTATCCTTTCCCTAGTGTATGTTATTGGCAACTTCATCAAAGATATGTTCACTACAAATGTGTGAATTTATGTCTAGGATCACTAGTCTGTTCCATTGGTCTTTGTATATGTTTTTATGCCAGTATCATACTATTGTAGTTACTATGGCTCTGTGGTATAATTTGAAATCAGGTAATGAGATTTGTTCAGTCTTTTTCTTTTTGCTCAAAATGGCTTTGGCTCTACTGGGTGTTTTGTAGTTCCATATAAATTTTATGATTATTTTTTTTTTCACTTCTGTGAAGATGTCATTGATATTTTGATGGAAACTGCATTGAATCTGCAGATTGCTTTGGGTAGTATAGACATTTAAAAAATTTGACTTTTGCAAACCTTGAGTATGGAATATCTTTCCATTTATTTTGCATTCTTTTCAACTTTTATCAGTGTTTTATAGTTTTATAGAAGTCATGGTAAATATCTTTCACTTCTTTGGTTAAGTTTAATAGTAGGTAGGTGATTATATCTGTAGCTACTTGTAAGTAGAATTACTTTAATGGTTTCTTTTTCAGATTGTTTACTTTTGGGATATAGAAATGCTACTGGAGTTTCTATGTTTATTTTGTGTTCTGCAATTTTACTAAATTTGTTTATCAGTTCTAATAGTTTTTTTTTTTCCTTTTGGTAAAAAATTTAGGTTTACCTAAATATAAGACTACATCTTGTGCAAACAAGGATAATTTGACATCTTTCTTTCCTATCTGGATGCCTTTCATTTTTTTCTCTTGTCTGTTCTAGAATGTCTGTCATATTTGGCTTTTACCACATTTAAAACAGAATGGTGCTCCTTGTACATACAGTTTTTTGAGAATTTTTATCTTGAAAAGAGGTTGAAATTTATCAAAAGCTTTTTCAACAGCAATTAAAATGTGATCATATGTCACATTTTTTGTCCTTTTCTCTGTTGACAGGAGGTATAACATTGATTGATCTTTATATACTACACCATCCTTGCATACCTGGGATGAATCCTATTGGATCATGATAGAAAAAAAAATTTTAAATCAGTGTATTGTTGAATTCAGTTTGCTAGTACTTCGTTGAAGACATTTGCATCTACGTTCATCAACAATGTGGGTCCATAGCATTCTTTTCTTTTTTGTCTTACTCTGGGTTTTGTATCATGGTGATACAGGCCTCATACCATGAGGTTAAAAGTATTCCTTCCCCTTCAGTTTCTTAGAATAGTTTCAATAGGTATTCGTTTGTGTTTGAATGTTGTTAAAACTTATCTCATCAAGTCCTCGACTTTTCTTTAAGAGGGCTTATTACTTCTTTTATCTTGATACTTGTTAATTTATTCTGGTTTGGGATTTTTTCCTGGTTCAGTCCTGGTAGGTGGTACACATTTATGTCTAGAAATTCATTGTCTTTTCATAGGTTTTTCAATTATTGGTATACAGTTGCTCATGGTAGTCTCTAATGATCCTTTGAATTTCTGCAGTATCACTTACAATGTCTCCTTGTTTTATTTCTGATTTGATTTACTTGGGTCCTCTTTTTTCCTTGTCTGGATAAAAGTTTGCCAATTTTGTTTAAATTTGTTTTTAACTTTTCATTTCATGATCTTTTGGGACTTTTTTCTTGGTTTTAATTTCATTTATTTCTGCTCTGATCTTTATCTTTATTCTTTTTTTATTTTAATAATTTTGGGTTTCGTTTTCCCCTTTGTTAAATGAAATAAGCCAAATACAGAAAGATACATCTCACATGTTCTCACTCATATGTGGAAGCTAAATATGAAAACAACTGACCTCCTGGACACAAAGTAAAATGATGATGGACAGAGGATGGAAAGGGTGATGGGGAGGTAGGGAGAAAGTGGAGAGATGATTATAGGTACAATAATATAGTTAGATACTTAGGTATAATCAATAATATTTGAAAGTACAACAAAATGACTATAATCAACGATAAGCTGGGATATACTTTAACGAAAAGAGAACTGTAATATTCCTAACACAAAGAAATGATAAATATTTGAGGTGATAGATCTCCCAGTTTCCCTAATTTGATTCATATAGATTATATCCCTGTATCAAAATATTCTGTGTACCTATATATTACAACTATTATGTACCCCTAAAAATAAAAAACTAAAAATTAATTTTTAAAAAATTGACCATACATCATGAGGAGAAATTCTCATTTTCTCTGTATTTTGTATCATTTACAGTAGAATGCAACCATTAAAAAGTATAATAAGTGTAGAAATTTTATAAATGTAACAGAAATCTTGAAGAAGTGGTTCATGTCATAATATGAATAATTCTTTGACATTAAACCAAACTTACTAACTTGAGACAGGGGCTTTCTCTTTCTAAAATAATTGGAAGTTAAATTTATAATTAGGAGTAGGATAATTGCTCTGTGACTGTTGATAATTTATTCTCAAACTTTGAAAGATTTGATGATATTTCCACATTTTTCAGGTGAATGGGATAGCTGAGCTCAAGTCAATTAAACTTTAATCTGTTCTTTTCAGTGTTTAAAGATGTCATATGTGTTCATGTCTTCCAAATAAATTCTGATAAATAAAAATTTGGTACTTTAGCACTTACATTATTATTCTTTTATTCTTATGCTATGAATATATAAATGTATGTGTATAAATTAGATATGCAATATGTAACATATACAGAGTGTAAAAAATACATATACACTTTAAGGAAAGATAAAACTGTATCAAACTTGTAATATATACTGTTAATAAAAGATGAATAGGAGTCATTTTGAATACTTCCTCTAATTGCAGACGTCACATGTGACTTGAGTATTATAATGTAATACTGTTTTTTTCCTTTCATAAAGTGTGATACATTTTTTGCACCCTTTGTGTATGCATAAACTTAATTTTTAAAAATGTAACCCATTGTCAAAACAATATATATTTTTAATTTTTTCTATTATTTTTATTGAATCTTTCATTAGAACTTAATATCTTAGGCATGCTTAATTCTCTTTCCAAGTTATGCTTTTGCTTCTTAGTCTTCGTGATTTATTGTTTATAAAACGTGGCCTCAATTCATCAATGTTCTAAATTCATAATCTTTGCAATATCACTCTGCAACTACTAAAGGGAAGGAGTCTTATATTGGAGCTGGCCCTGTAATTTGATGTGGAAAATAGAAAGGGGTAGAATTGCACCAATTTTTAACATAGGTCTGAAATACCTTTAGGTCTACACTTATTCTCTGGGAATCCTGCTGTCAAGTGATAGCCTGCTTGAACAAGCCAGTACTTGCCTGCTAGATGCTGAGTCAAGGCTATTAGCTTAGCCTATTATCAGTTCATGCTAGCTAAAGAGGCAGCCAACCAGAACACATGGAATCTTAGAGTATGTGTGTCCAGATAACACTTTGAATGCTTGAGTTACCCCAGCTCAGATGATCAGAGCCTCGAAGAGTTCAACAGAACCACCCTTTCGATCTATAAACTCACAAGTAATAGTAAATAATAAGTCTTTTAAGCCTCTAAGATTTATGTCTATTTGTTACAACTGTTATAATTTACATAGCTACTTGCATATTGATTAAACTTTTTAAATAACCTTTGGTTAAATTAATCTTGAAATGTGAAAAAAACTGGTACCTTATTTGGTATTCGCTTTTCAAAATTATGTATTATTTCATCAAGATAAAGATTATATAATTTTATTAAATTTCAATGCATTTTATTTTAGAATTGTATTTGGCTCAGGTTCTTGAAGGATATCTATAATAAACCAAGTTTTTTTGAAAACAAGATGTGTTCAAAGATTTTGAGTTGTTTCTGTGAATAATAGGGAAAGGAAACTAACTGTAGAGGAGTAAAACCCATTCTAATTAATAATATAGGAATAGAAGCTATAGCAAATATCCTAATGCTACTTGATGATATTTTAATTATTCACAAATTTCTATCCATGTAACATATCTTTATGAGAAAAATAGCATAACAAAGGTTTCCATCCTGGATGGATATACTGGAATATCCTGGAGTAAAATTGATTCATCATAAAATTTTACAGGTGGGAAAACTTATGATTTATCTTCCTTAATTTGCAAATAGTGATTTTTTCTTCAAACGTGAAGTGATTTGGGTTAAGTCTGAGTAGCTATTTAGAGGTGAAGTCATACTTAAAATTAAATGCTTACGTTCTTCATCACTGTTCTGTATATATAAATATTACATGTTAAAATAATTACTCAAATGCACAAAAAAGATTTTTCCCATTATCTGATGTTATTTGCTAACAAATACAGGGTATGTTGCTATACCACGAAGTTAACTGAAATAACAGGGTCCTTAGTGAAGTATCTGTGGATTCTTAACATTAAACAGCTAACATAAAGGCTTTGGTAATACCTACTGAGTTTGGAGGAAATAGCAAATAACATTGGGTAACCTGCAGATTACGTTGAATGGGAAAAATCTTTTTTGTACATTTGGACTCTATAGTATCCTGTCTATTTACCACCTTCTGGAAAGGGAGGAGTGTTTTTAGTTTAATTTCAAAACAAGATATTTCAAAGTAGGATAAAACTGAAGCTAATGTAAACATTATTTAAATTTGCTGAAAACCAAAAATTGTCATACTGTTGCTTTCTGTGAATGTTGCAAGATTTTGAACTTTACGATTATTAATTTCTTTTTTTTTTTTTTTGTAGTTTTTTGCTGGGGCCAGGTTTGAATCTGCCATCTCTGGTATATGGGGCCTACTCCTTTGAGCCACAGGTGTTGCCCAACTTTATGATTATTTTAATTTTTTTGATAACTAGGAATCTAGTAGTGCCATAGGGAAGATAAGTGCCAATGAAAGATATGTTAGGTGTAAATAAATAATTTTTTGTTCCATTTTAAATGATACTAAGCTACAAATCATGACTATCTTAAACACTTTCTAAAGATGAATTGTGTGGCAGTGATTGTGTGATCTCTTTGTGGAGAATGTATGGAAATTATTAATTGAAATTCTAGAATAGATTAATAAATTGGCTATTTGTTTGAATGAATGTACACCATTTCCACTAATTTTTGAAAGCAACAGAGCCTTAACCTCAGAGCTTTTGTTTTATGACATGGGAATGTTCTGTCATCAATGGAGTGTGTTCTTGTAATAAAACTGTTTATGTCATTCTCAAATCTAGAGACTTTCTATTCTATGTAGGAGTATAAAGGGTTTTTAGATTTTAGCTTTCTTTCTTTTCTTATTTTTTGCACTAGACTGTTTGTTACAGCTAAGTTTATTTTTATTTTTTATAGTTATGTTTTTTTATTAAATCATAACTGATGTTCATTGATACATTTATGGGGTTCAGTGTACTGAATTGATATAGAATTTGAAATGCTTACAGTGAACTGATTAATACATCCATCACCTCTCTTATTTGTTGAAGTAAGACAATTATACTCTTTTCTTAATAGTTTTGAAATGTACAATGACATCATGCACATTAGGTGAGGTCTCCCCAAATACCCTCCCTCCTCTAATTTCCCCCTTCCCCTCCTTTCTCTCCCTTCGTCCTTTCTACTTTCTGGACTATAGTGATATTTTATCATTCTTATGGATGTGTAGGTGATTATATATTGATTTCATAGTAGTATTGAGTACATTGGATACTTCTTTCCCCCATTCTTGAGACACTTTACTAAGAAGAATATGTTCCAGCTCCATCCAGGTAAACATAAAAGATGTGAAGTCTCCATCTTTTTTATGGCTACTTAGTATTCCATGGTGTACATATACCAGGATTTGCTAAACCATTCGTGGGTCAATGGGTTAAAAATAGACCTATCTTTCTTTTTTTTTCTTTTTAGATTGTGTACATTCCATCTTATAGGTCTGTTTCATACGCATTGTGTAGAGAATACTAAAGTCTTGTGCTCTCTGACATTGATACTGATAGATTGTCATCAGTTGTACTTTTATGAATCAAAATATTGACTGACTGTTGAAAAAAAGAATGAACACTGTGCATCAAAACCTTTGCACATCTGTAGCTACATATATATAAAACAGTATTTTGGATGCATTAGTCTACAATAAAATGTTAATTGTCTTAAAACATACGAGAAACAAGATTCATGTATATATCTTTCCCATGCACAAAATATCAAATCATTTTATAAGAAAGCTTGTTTTATCTGTAAAAACTAAAATTAAAATAGCTACTCAAAATAAAGTAAATTCATGACTGAAGAGGTTAAAAAATGCATCATTAGGTAGTTAATTACAACAAATTTAAATATACAAATAAGACCTTAGCAATATAAAAACTGTTTTGCTTTAAAAAATTTTAAGTTAAATGAGCATAATTTGCAAAAGTGAAAAGATATACAATCATCCAAAATAATTCTGAAATTTGAGGAAATGTACTTAGTATTTTCTTAGCACATATTACTTTATTTTCACTATATTAACTTTATAAGTCTTCTTCAACCCTACAGGTTATTTCTTATTTTCCAGTCTTCTTTTCATGTACTAAATGAACGCTTTGAGACCAATATAACACAATCATTCTCATATTGTCAGTTAGTTTTGGTTTCTGTGAATTTATCTGAATTTCATATATTCCATAAATATTATAATGTCTGATACTTGCCTCCACTGAATTATTCCATCTAATGAGTTCTCTACCTCATTCTCTGGTAGCATCTATAACAGAGCTGATATTTAATCAGTGTTCACTGAATTAGTAAAACGATTAATACTAATTACATACATCTTTTTAACCAGTAACCCTGTTTGAATGTATTGCAGTGGCTCCTGTTGATTGAGAACTATCAGATTTTTGCCCTTAAATCATCTCTTTTATTTATTGTGCTAAAGACCAGTTTGGCATCATTTGAGTTATAAAGCTTCTGCTTTTGGAATGAGACTTCACGTCACAATGTAAGTTGCTTTAAGCAGTTCAACTTACTCAAAGATAAACTTTAGCGATCTAAGAATTTTATTACAGGAAGTAGAAAAAAGAAAGTAAAGGTGATAAACAGATTTGGAAAAAGTGAAATGGCATATTGGAATTGACGAAGTTGTGACTGATAAGACCAATACAGCCACCTGATGTTCAGATACGCAGCAGTCTCCCTTTATATATGCTAAGATCCCCTAGTGGCTCTTTGATATTGTGCAAAGTACCAATTCTATATATTCCATGTGTTCTCTACCTACATATCTATGATGAAGTTTAATTTATAAATTAGGCACAGTAAGAGATTAACAGCAATAATGAATAAAATACAATTGTAATAATACTCAGATTGGCAGGTAATTTAACTTATGAATTGATTAGTTCTGGAATTTTCTTTTAATATTTTTGAACTGTGGTTGACTGCAGGTAACAGAAACTTCAGAATGCAAAGTTGTGGGTGATAAGAAACTACTATATAAAGTAAATACAAACAGGATAGTCCAGGAGTTTGAAAATGGTACACCAACTCAAACTTTCCTTCAGAAAGCGAAGAGGAATATTTTATGAAATGAGCTATGTATTAAAAGTTTGAAAGGAAAGTAGGACTTCCATGAAATAGTGTGAGAGATGAAGTGGAGGTAACATTTCAGGAGGCATAGTTGTAATAAACTAGAAACTCTGAGACACCACTGGTAACTCTCTTTAGGAAATCATGTAACAATTAACTGAACAGTTAAAACACAGTAATTACTGGGTAGTTTTTAAAATCACCACATAATCTAATAACATGAAAAGCCATTTTTTACTTTCTAGATAAAATCTGCATATTAAATATAGTTCTAAAAATACGGTCATTTAACTACCACCTGCACAAATAAATAACTCTAGAATTTATTTTTTCTTTGTTGCTTTCAAAGTTGAAATTTTTCTGAATTTGAAGACAATATAATATGTTTTTTTATACTTTTAATGACCCATGACATCTTTTATTCCCACGTATTCCTGGAGCTTAGAGCAATTGTAGTCTTTGACATGATTCATACAAGAAGGCACGATTGAATCCCATGAGAGCAGGTCTAATGCTGCTACTCAGGTCATAGTAATGCCTTCAGGCTATGATCAATACATTTATTTCTGATTTTTGACATCTGTAATAGTAGTTATGTTAGTTTCTTTCAGTTATAACAAGAAAATGCTGTGTAAAATTTTGAATCAATTGATATGGCAGAAGCCCATAATTAATTGCAGAGACAAAAACCTTTATTGTCCAGATAAATTTTTCATTTTAAAATTGCAGAAATAAAATCTCTCCAATACACACTTGAAGAATGAGCCATGGCATAAAACTTCAGCCACAGTCAGCGGGTAATAATGTTAGAACTCCAGGCTAGAGGACATTGGTCCTGAAAGGAACCCTCTCATCAGAAATGTTGCGCGTGCTTTCCTAAGTAGATCAATGCAAAATAAATTTTGAGGAGGTTTGTGAGCAGAAGAAAATTAAAAATCTTTGAAATTCTAGCTATAAGAGACTAGGACAAAATGTTGCTTATAAACATTTCCTCTTCTGAAGTACAGGAAGGTGTTTTAGAAGGGCTGCGGAATTGGTAACCATGAGCCAACACATTGCATCTCCAAAACCAAGTTTGGACTTAATTTCCACGTGCATGCTCTTCCCTCATATTTAAGCTTTCTGATAAAAAAAGAATAAATTCATATGAAACAATGCAGTTAAAGTATCTGTAAATGAAAACGGGCACCTAAACATCTCACAAGTCATTGTATCACTTTTAAGTAATTTCTCCTTTGGTACAGTCATAATCATGTTTTGATTTTTCTATAACTTTTCCATTAAATTCTAATTTTAACAGCATCAAAATATCTGGTTAAAAAGATAAAAAATTAGGTAGGGTGTCCAGGGGGCACAGGTTAGATAAAATAAAAAAGGAAAATGTTTAACCAATCTAAATGAACTCATTAAAAAGCAAAGGCAAAATGATGGGTACCTATGTGAGTCTTCCTTTCCTTCCTCAGTTCTCCATGTTATTCCTCCTTGGACAAGCATTGTAACCTCATATTTCAATCTTTGGAATAACTAAAGTTTTATCTCGGAGTGCTTAGTAGTCCTGCATTCATTGCATTGCTGTTTAGTCTCCATTAGCATCCATCAGGGGACAGTGATAATTGAAGCAATTACACTTAGTTTGAAGATTAATTGAATTCCAGAAATATGCTTCCATTTTTATCTTGGCAACTGTATCATTACAATCCCTTGATAATCAAGATCAATTTTCTAAGCCAACCCCTTTTTCTCTTGTTCTGTTATGACCCCGTGGAGTCATGGCCCCCAAATCATATCAGTGATTCCTCCAGTGTAACCATCGTTGAACACCCGGTGTCATTATGTCTCCCGTCAGACAAGCAAAGCCAAAAACAATGAAGCAAGTCAACAAAAAAAATTCAAATAACTCCTTAGGTTAATAGAGTGAGATATCTCCCTCATTTTATTGGTTTAATCTTTGCCTTGCTGTTCTTATGTTAACAAAATATTCCTATCAATATTAATAGTTAATCAAAACAAGCCTCAAAGAATTCATGGAATTCCATGTCATCCTTGTATTCTGCCATGCTCTTGGCAGAGATGGTATAAAATATATGTGCAGCAAATAGAGTTCTTATTCTAAGTCATTGGTAAGCCAGGGAGACCCCAGACTTCTCTCTCCTTTCTTAACTTTTTGCAAAAACAATACCACTAAAGTCACTGTTTCAAAAACAGCATGTAGCGTGCTCACAGGTAAAGAAATTAATGCTTGTGTTGTGCCCAGCTCAAGGGATTCCCCACATAAACAACGGAGAGACTAAATCCGATGCAATAGCAAGAGGTTTTATTTACAAGTCAGCCCGGACTAGGGGTCTCTCACACCTGGCACAGTAGCAAAATGGAGAAACCCACAGCCTGGAAAAGGAGGGGGTTTTTAAGGGTACAGAAAGTAAAAAGGGAGGGGGTGTGGGGTGAGCTGATAGAGGTCTAGGGGACTGAGTAATACTTGTCCTCGACTAGTCTGGGAAGAAGCTGCTATCACTCTGGGCAGACACAAGGATGAGGGGCGGGGGAGGGAGTGAGTTACTTAACGCTTTCCATATGCATGCTGCTGTAAAATGAAGGCTGAGGATCAAGATGGAGTTAGTTTTAGTAAAATGGAGTCAGCTTGGTCTTTACATTTGAATATGTGGCCAATGACAAAAAACTTAATTTGGTAACAGGTAGTTTTGGGGAGAATTGAATGCTGTTGTCCCTAATGGTCAATTCGTGTAGCTGGCATTGGTGATATAATCCATACCATCACCCGATGGATGCACTCAGAAACATAAGAAATTCTTAGATGCAAATATGAAATGCATGTGTGAAATAGAGCCGGAGTATTCCTGATATCGAGAAAAAAGAGAGTAGTTGATGTTTCTACAGGACTGATTTGGCACACTCACTGTGTGAGTGTGTGCATATGCTGTGTGCACCTATGCTTTGGGGAATGCTTGTACAAGGACTGGATCATGTCATGATTGGTCATAAGCACATCACATGTTCAAGTGTTCAGTTGGCCATCCAGACATCAGTGTACTTTCTGTTTGAATCATTTGCCCATTTTGTATTGGATTCTTTTTTCTTTTTATGTTAAGTTCTGAGGATTCTTTTTATATTCTGGATGAGAGTTTTTTTTTTTTTACCAAATATGTGATTTAGAATATATTGACCTAGAGGAGACTTGTCTCTTTAGTTACTTGATAGAGAATAATAGGATATTTTAATAAATTTTGATTGATGATTTTTTAAATTGATTGCCCTTGGTATCATATCTAAGAAAATATTGCCTAACCTACAGAGGGCAGAATTTTCCTCCTCTGTTTACTTTAAGATAATTTTGTGGAAAATTCACATTCCATTAATAGTGAACATCCTTGCTTTTAAGGTAAGGCATGTATTGCCAGTTTCTTTTTCTCAATATTTCTGTCTCACCCTTAGCTTTAAGTTTTCTCCTGGGAGTCAGTTCCGCAGTTGAGTATCAGTCCTCTGTCAATGACATGTTTTCTCTTGCACCTGTGTGCTAATTAGACTCTTGCTAGGGACAGGAGATATTCCTGACAGCCTTGAACAAGTCTCAGTCCTACATACTCCCTGTTGCTTTTGGACTCTATGTTGGGGCTTTGGTAGGGCACTACTTATACTCTGAGGACTTTTTCAGGTTGGTAGGGCACGACTTATACTCTGAGGACTTTTTCAGCCCTCCCTCCAAGGCTGAGAGTTTTTTTCCCCTTTCCTGTCCCCCTGTATCATTTAGTCTTCACATATGTACTAGAGGTAGCAGGGTTTATTATCCTTCCTCTGAGGGTGACTTAAAAAGTTAGTTCTGTAGGGAGAAGAACCAACACCGAGCTTCTTGTATTTACCAAGGTGGCAACCGCACTCCTATGGCAGGCCTTGTCTCAAAGAGAAAACTTTATCCAGTCTCCTGCCTTGTTCTCGATTTTCTCCTGAGATTCCAGTGAGGATCTGTGAAGACCAGCTCTAAGATGACCTTTGCAAAATCCCATTATGTCTGTGGTCTTGTGAGTTTCTGTACTCTCAGGCCAGCCCACACTCAACCTTTAGTAATTCCCTAAACATTTATCTTAGTGCTTTTTAATCACATGTAAGGCAGTTCTGGAAAATGGGAGTGTTTGCAGCTAGTGTCTGCCTGGATAGGCAGACATGTTTAGATTTTAGAATAGCTAACATTTCACCCTCAGCTCTCTGTTGACTTCAATAACAGTTATGATTTTGTAGATCTTATTCTTTTTGTTAAATGGGGATGCTGCTGTTTCCAGCTTTGTATATACTAAATATAATTGTTCACTCTTTCAACAGAATTTGGCAAATATTTAAGTGACACAAATTTGATACAAGTTTCTGCAAATTAACTAATTAATTCTAGTAGATTAAATTTTTCATCAGTTCATGAAATCAGTAAAAGAGTTTGGAACATAATTTTGTCCAATGTGAGACATAGAACATTATCACTGTTATCAATATACCTAAAAGTGATGCAGGACAAGGCGGCCCTAGGACCTGCTGCCTTTGCCCTCACCGTGCGGATGCTGTGGCGGATGGAGGAACCAGCTTGCTGGAAAGGCTGGACACCTGCAGGGGAGACACTGGCGCCTTGCTGTCTCCTTCCCATGCTCTTCTGACTAGTCCATCTCATAGATGGCTCCTTGCTGTCTCCTCCTTGTGGACTTCTGACTGGCCAATGTCACATTGGTTTCCAGTGTCTGAGTCTTCATTGGACAGCTGGCTGTAACTGACAAAAACCACGCCCTACTCTAAGAAGTTCTGGCAAAACAACCCCCTGGGACTATATAAACCCTTGAGCAAAGAGCTCAGACACAGACCTGGCTGGACCTCAGAGAGGGAGCAGGAGAACTTGTTCTTCTCCTGGGTCCTCTCTGCCTGGAGGTTTGGTTTCTCTTGTAGTTGGAATTCTTGTTTCTTGTAAATAAATCCTGACTTACCCCTACTCTTGTGGTCCATCCAGATTCCTTCTTTGAATTGCCAAGACCAAGAACCTGAAACTCTGGCATCAAAAGGTTTGAAGTTAAAGATGAACATATTTGTCTTCTTTTTTAGTTAAAACATTTAAAAATAATTGTTTGCTTCATGTAATGTAATCATATTACATGATTAAAAGAAAAAAGATCTTTCTAAATAAAACTGAGTTCTTTAGTCCAATTTCTTTAGTGCTTCATAAGCTATGGTGATCTCAGAAGACGATTTCATCAAAATAATTGCCAAATAATTTGAAATTGTATTCATTTCACATAGATCAATTTAACTATACCAGTTTGTGATAAATTGTTGTTAGATACACACAGAAATCTCAACATTGTATTATGTGTTTACTTTTTTTTTGCTTTTTATCAATTAAAGCCTATAAATGCCTAAAATATTAAAGAACTAAATTAAATACTGGTATGTACATTGCATTGAATTTTTTAATTAAATGAGTCTTCTGATTTTTAAAGGATTAGGAAATCATTAATTATATTTTTCAAAAATAAAGTGAGCCCTAAAACGCCAATATCTGAGGCTTTTATCAAATTAACAAATTTTAAAATATTTAAGAACAAAGACAATGCTTATAAGACATTTCTAAAAGCTATGAAATCTCAAAAAGTGCATAAGTTTTAATTTTGAAATTCTATAACTACACCTTGAAATTAAAAGAAACTCTGACTCTCAACTGATTAGTAGATTAATTTGTAGTTTCCCAAGATTGTACTGACATTGAAAAAGCTTATGAACTTGCACAACCTCAATGTGCTGAAACATCAAAAGGAATCAAGAACAAATTATTTGATGAGTTTTATCTTCTAAAATATTAGCAAAGAGGACGCAGTATCTGCTAAAATAACTAAATAGAAATATTTTTCCTAAAAGTAATAGAAATGAAAATATTCTCCACTTAGCAGAATTACTGTGAATTGACTTGGCATTTCACTGTATGTAGACAGAGCACAATGTCAGTTAAAAATGTGACAGTGAAGAGAAAATTCCATAGACGTCTCAATAATTTGAAATTAACTAAACAAATTGCAAATTTTAAGAATATTTTAGGCTAATTTAAGACCATATTAAAGGCATTTTTCAAATATATGGAATTAGCAAAACATTAGAGAAAACATTGTGTAAGGATCTGATTTTAATATATGATTATGGATGTAGTAAATTATCTTATGTGTATTATTAAATGTTTACAAAATCTATTAGGAAGTTCTGTCTTGATTTGTTTAAATGCAGGTGATTTTTACAATTTTTTTTTATTAGAAAGCATTTTAATTTTGAAAGTGTTTCTTTTTTTTTAAACCAGAATAGTTCCACAAGTTTGCCAAAATAATTAAATCATTTCTTTTGTGTAAATAAAGGTTACAAAAATTAAGTACCTTAAATTATTTTTAGCTCTCATTTTTCTCTGAAAATGTCTGGGTTTATTGTGAAAATACTTATACTATTCTTTTCTGAATAGGCAGTGAAGGAAGAAACAATTTTATTATCTCATAAGCTGAAAGTGTTAAAAAGATATGGGGGGAGAATGCAAAGGAAATAACTGGCAGGTGATGTCCCTGTTTTCAGCACCTGTAAAATCACAAAGACTATAACATTTTCATAGATTCTGTCCTGTACCCCAGCAAGATTGTTTTGTTTTGTTTTGTTTTGACAAAGGAGACTAAAATTCAGAAAGATACAAATGGTCATGAATAATTATGGGGGGTTTATGATTTGGGGAGTTATGATTTTTATAATCAGGCGTCTAAATTTATGGTATTCTATTCTAGATATAAATAGTTATCTATGTATCAAATATCAATTAACTTTTAAAAATATTGTATATAATGGATATGGTTTTAAATTAAATTACCCAATTATTAGATGTAAAATACTTATCTTTTTAACTCAGTTTTTTTAAAAGAGTAAAAAATAGAGCTTCATAATATTCAAGTAATTTGTCAATTCTAAGTTTGGCTGAAGAATAAAAAGTATAATAGAACTAATGACCTCCAAGTTTAGACTGTTTACATAATGTCACATCATATTTCCTTTATGTTGATATCGGAATTTCAGGTTCTTGGTCTCCGTGATTTGAAAAATAAATCTGCAGACCACAGATAGGTGGTAAGACAGAAGTTATTTACAGAAAAGAATACAAAAAAACACTCAAGCTCCTGGTAGAGAGAGAACTCAAGTCAGGAGAGAGAAGCATTCTCCATTTCTTTCCCGGTCTCTCCCCGTCTCTCCGAGTTTAGGCTCTTACTCTCAGGGTATATATAGGTGCATGGGTTCCTTGGCCAGGAAATGAATGAACACAGTCCCTTCTGCAGGGACAAGGTGAATGAATGTATCAGTGAAAGAACACAGTCCCTTCCGCTGGGGCAAGGTGAATGAATGTATAAAAGAATGGACACAGTCCATTCATGGAATTGAGGCCTAGGAAATTCACATGAAATTGACCTAGGCATAGGAAATGGGGGTTCCCTATTTAGTCCTAGTGTAAAGTGAAGGAGACACCAAGGCCCCGGTGTCTCCCCAGCAGTTGTCTTGGCTATTGGAGCCTCGGGAAAGGTCTGAGGCTCCTCTCCTTGCCTGTCATCCAGCCCGCTGGTTCCTTAGCTGGCTGCCACCGCACCAACACAGCCAAGGTGGAGGGTCAGCTCTGCTGAGCTGGCTGGGGCGCCAATGTGTTTTTCTTTCAGCCAGAAATTTTATGGCCATGTGTTTTTCTTTCAGCCTGAAATTTTAAGGCAATATTTTTCAAAGAATGACTCATTTCTACAATTTACTTCAGAAAAGATTTCATTCATTTATTGCATGTATGTGTTTTCACATGTGCATAATTTGAAGATTTTGAGGCAACCTATCGTGAACTAAATAGCAAAATCTGCTCTGTCGGGCGGTGCCTGTGGCTCAGTGGGTAGGGTTCCAGCCCCATATAACGAGGGAAATGGGTTCAAACATGGCTTCGGCCAGACTGCAACAAAAAATAGCCAGGTGTTGTGGTGGGCACCTGTAGTCCCAGCTACTTGGGAGGCTAAGGCAAGAGATTAACCTAAGCCCAGGATTTAAAGGTTTCTGTGAGCTGTAACGCCATCACACTCTACAGAGGGCAATAAGGTGAGGCTTTGTCTCTACAAAATAAAATAAAAGACACACAAAAACCTGCTATGACATAACTTAGTGCAGAACGAAATGATAAGGACAGCTAGATTGGGGGAGAAGAAAGCTATGTCATTAAAAGTAAAAGAAGAAAAGAAATTAATATGGAAGCAATGTTACAGTAACACAGTAATAAAGAATTTTTCTAAAACAGGTATTTATTTGTTAGTTATTTGAAAGTCAATTGAAAAGCATTCAAATTGTATGCACAGTGGTGATGTCTATAGTATTTTAAATATCTTTATAAATGAAAAAAATGTTATAAGAATATAAGGGAAATATTTCTTGATTTGTAAGAAATAACTTTACATCAAAATATTCATGTACTTTTATTTATTTTTTTTTTTTGGAGACGGAGCCTCAAGCTGTCACCCTGGATAGAGTATCACAGCTCACAGCAACCTCCAATTCCTGGGTCAAGCGAGTCTCTTGCCTCCGCCTCCCAAGTAGCTGGGACTACAGGCGTCTGCCACAATGCCCGGCCATTTTTTGGTTGCAGCCGTCATTGTTGTTTGGCAGGCCCAGGTTGGATTCAAACCCGCCAGCTCAGGTGTACATGGCTGGCGCCTTTGCCCATTGAGCCACAGGCACCGAGCTGATGTAAAGTACTTTTAAATTATGATTAAATACATAATCTGTGACAGAGTTAATTATCTTAGCAGATGAGCAGTATGGGTTGCACGGTTATGGAATTTAACTTTTTAAAACAAGTTACATGAATTCTCATATAGTTGTGTTGTAAGATTATTTAACTTCTTGTTAAATTCACAATATATTCATAATGGAAGAAATGTTAAGTTTTTCTTTGGTAAATAAACACTAAAGCAACAAGTAAGTAATTTGATAATTATGGTATCTTCCCAGTGACTTTATTTAAATAGAATTTTTATTGAAAAATTCAAACATGCATCTCAAAAAGTTAATATCTCAGATTCAGCGTTAGGCAGGAATATGTGCACCCGTTTCCCACTAAACAATACTACAAAATGTCAACAAAATGTAAAATATGGAATATGAGAAAAATAAATTCATCTATATAGGATAAAGCATCATCCTAAGAATACAAAACATGATTCTTGCCAAATGAGCTCTGGGGCAAAAATATAGGGCTTATAAAAGAAAGTATTAACTGAAAAGCCCTATAATGAGAGATGGCTGCATTTATATAGCAAACATCAATCTATAAAGAATGGGGTTTCAGTTATCAGTAGACAGGCATGACGATGACTTGGTAAACAGTAGCTAAGACCTGTATGTTTGTTTTTAAGTATAGGATTAAAGAAAGCATTTCAATTGCAATCTTTCTATTTTTTACACTAATTTAAATATAGGATGATTTATCAAGATGTTTGACGCAGCTTTTCTTTTGATTAGCCATAATCATTGGCTATGGAAATCACACCAATAAAAGTCAGCAGAGAGAAAGGAACACTTAAACACTTTTGGTGGGAGTGCAAACTAGTAAAACCTCTGTGGAAAGTAATGTGAAGATACCTCAAAGAGCTAAAAGTAGGTTTGCAGAAATCCCACTACTAGGTACCTACCCGAAGGGGAAAAAAGCATTTTCTCAAAAAGACACTTAGCACTTAAATTATATAGCAGCACAATTCATAATTACAAAGATGTGAATCAACTCAAGTTACCCATTAATACGTGAGTGGATTAATAAACTGATAAAATGTTCTGGATGTGTACCATGCAGTACTATTCGGCCATAAAATAATGATGATCTAGTATCTTTGGTGACAACCTGGATGGAACTGGAGACCTTTCTTCTACATGTAGTATCACAAGGATGAAAATACAAATACAACCTGTGCTTATTGCTAAATTGAAGCTAGTTGATCAACATTTACTCAAAGGGAATCGAGTAGGCAGGGGGAGAAGAGGTTGCGTTAATTCACACCTAACTGGTACAAGGCACACATTCTTGGTGAGGTACACACATACAACCTTGACTCAAAAGTCCAAAAATAAATTATATAATCTAGGTGTGTGTACATCTATAATGTTCCGAAATTTTAAAACTGTTTTTAAAAAAGTCATAGAGAACATCCATAACAAACTAAAGTTTCAACCACCGTCTTAAGAGAGAGGCTTTCGTTTTGCTATGAGTAAGAAAAAAAAGTGATCTGTTAACAGGCAAATGTTAATGAATAACAAAATATTCCCAAAGTTTAGACCATCAGGGAAAATAAATATAACATGTGTCACTTAATGTCCTGCCCAAAGCTAACATTTGGGGTATGTTTATTATATACTGAACACTGAGCTAAGTCAGTGCTTTCGATGGATTACCTCATTTAATTCCCAACACTATATCACGAGGCGAATACTAAAGCCCCAGAAGGAGACTAAAGCTTAGACTATATAATGACATGCTCAAAGCCATTTGTATACATATAAAGGCAGAAGTCCATTTATATATGCGTACCTGCTTCAGAACGTTTCATTGTAGGTGGCACCTGTGGCTCAAAGGAGTAGGGCACAGGCCCCATATGCCAGAGGTTGTGGTTTCAAACCCAGCCTTGGACAAAAATTGCAAAAAAAAAAAAAAAAAAAAAGAAAGTTGCACTGTAACACTGAAGCACTGTAATACTTCTCATTGGGTAAATTGAAATGTAGTAGGTTAAGATGCCAGGGTTAATATCTAGGCAAAATGATATTACAATTCTACACTGTACACTGTGCTCTAGGGTCTCCCCTCAGTCTCTCAGGTCCCTAGTGTGGGAGAAGAAAGGCGAATGCACAAATCAGAGACAGAAGGATAACTGTTTGACAAGAGTGCAATGCTCTCCTTACATCTCATTTAGCTAGTTTGTAATATTGAGGCCAAATGTATGATTTGATCTCATCATATTCCAGACACACGACCTTTTAGGAAAACTTGATACCTCCAATATGACTTTTTCATAAAATATAATAAATAATTTTTCATGACTGTGGAATATGTATGCATATAATTATAGTAGTAGAAACACTACAAAAGTGAGGCAAAATAGGATAGTGATGGAGGGAGCAGGGTCCATAGACAGAGATACCTTTAGCTATGCAAATTAGGGTTCACCTTTCAAATGAGAGTAATAATAGTACTAACTTGGAATTTGACGGATAAAATGAAATATTTTACATAAATACTTTGTGTAAATGTGAAGTTTTTATTAATTGTATACATTTTGAAGTATTAATTTTTGGTTTTTTTTTCTATCTTTCAAATATTGCCTTATAATTTTGACTTAATGAATTCTTAATGAATTCTTCAATAATGAAGAATTGTGACTTTTATACATGTATTCTACTTAAAAAAAATGAATTTGGTTGTGGTGACCATCATCCCAAGAACTATTTGTAAACAAAAGTTGTTCTTAGAAAACAGTAATATGCTGCCTTTTAATTTTTACTTATTTATTAAGTATTGTAAAGATATTTAGATTTACAAAAATAATTTTTATAAAATTATTCTTGTCAATTCAACAAGATTTTTTTGCTTCTGTGTTTAAATTTACTATGATATCTAGGACAATATTTGGTCTTAAATGTTTTTGAGAGTCAGAACTATATTCTCTGAACTATAAGCACATAAGTGCTCAAAACGATGATCCCTGATTAACTATATTCTCTGAACTATAAGCACATAAGTGCTCGAAACGATGATCCCTGAATTGAATCATCAAGAGGTATCATCTTAACTACGTCACTGAAGACATTAATATCAGAACAATAGAAATGACATTCATCTATTATTAACTGTTAAACTTTTTTTTTTTTTTTTTTGTAGAGACAGAGTCTTACTTTATCGCCCTCAGTAGAGGGCTGTGGCATCACACAGCTCACAGCAATCTCCAACTCCTGGGCTTAGGCGATTCTCTTGCCTCAGCCTCCCAAGTAGCTGGGAACACAGGCACCCGCCGCAACGGTGCTATTTTTTTTTGTTGTGGTTTGGCCAGGACTGGGTTTGAACTTGCCACCCTTGATATGTGGGGTCAGGGCCCTACCCACTGAGCCATAGGTGCTGCCCTAAGTTGTAAACTTTCATGTAAATACTTCTCAACGGGTCCATTTCTATATGTATACCCAGTCAAGAAAGTTTCACTGTAACACTGAAGTTTTACTCCAAGTTGTGTAAATTAAAATATTTTAGATTTCAAACACCTTTGCAAATATATTTTGATGTTTTCCTCAAATGTTTAGGGGCTAATTCAATTTTAGGGAAAATGTGTGCCATATGACTTGATTGTCAAACAGGAATTCAATGTCAAACAAATCAACCAACTCAGTTTGATTTTCTATCCAAAATTCAGACTTGATTTTTCAGTTTAGAAAAACATACTAACGTATATTTTTGTGAAAGCTCTCCAGTTTGCTATTTCTAATTCTAAAACAAATAGGCAAAGCTGGGACCTTGCCACAAGTTTGTTACCTGCATAATAAAGGTGTTCTCAATATTTCTTACCTCTGTTCTCTTTGTTTTTTCTTTTGGGACTCTTCTCAGGTGTGACCATCAGGAGAAAGAAGAGGTGAAGTCATTAAATATCAATGGTCATCACTCTCACCACAAATGAGAGTAATAATAGTACTAACTTTGAATTTGACGGATAAAATGAAATATTTTACATAAATACTTTGTGTAAATGTGAAGCTTTTATTAATTGTATACATTTTGAAGTATTAATTTTGGGGTTTTTTTTCTATCTTTCAAATATTTCTTTATAATTTTGACTTAATGAATTCTTAATTAATTCTTAATGAATTCTTCAATAATGAAGAATTTTGACTTTTTTACATGTATTCTACTGTGTATTCTGCACATAAGGGAAAAAAATATGCTGGTACATTGTCCTTAATAGCATACTATGTAAAAGATAGAGACATACTTTTGTGCTTGGATTATAGAAAGTTCCACAACTATAAATCTTTTAAGTTATTCTTTGTTTAGAACTCAAGTATATTTATACCATTGGAACATATACCTTGAAAACTTCCTGATAATAGATATATCTTTCTTTTGCATAGTTGTAAAGGGTGGGTGAAAGGTATCAAATGGAAAGGGGACGCTTAATGAATTTTGTCAACAGGTGCAGTCTCAGGAAAATCAGATTTAAGAAAAAGGCTGAATGGGAGTCAAAGGCCTCAAAGTTTTTCTTTTGTTTGTTTGTTTTGTTTTTGTATTGTGTTAAGACACTTATACTCTACACTAAATAGATTTGACATGTACCCTTGTAAAATGTTTGGTTAATGTTATACCAAAAAAATTAAGGAGTTTTGGAAATAAATTGGCCTAATATTAAGGTTTATATTATTGCATTCTGGGAATAATTTCATTTCAAAGTGATTAGGTTCAACTGAAAATATAAGCCCCATTTACACATGAATCCAAATGTTATTTGGTGTTAGGAAGTCAAGCTACATCAACGATAAATAAAGTTTTCTGGAAAAAAAAAGTCCTGTGTCAACATATGAATCATCAATCATGAAATCAGAGAAGTACGTGTAACCATTTTTGCAGCACTACAAAGAGAGACATATTTAATAATCTACATGTGAAATAGGGTTAATTGAAACAATATTCACAAACTTATCAAACACACTAGCCAGGAGTAAAAGCTTAAAAATGTGTTTGAGTGAATAAAGTAACCATTCCCTATTTTATTGATTTATGTTGTATCACGTTATGTTAAAAGCACACATATTATTGTAATTGCCCATTTCTTTTAAAGCAAATTTTGAATTACCAGAAAAAATACAGCCTGTTAGAGATCATGACACTGTAGAAAAAGGTAAAAGTAAATTCATTATAGTTTATATTTAAACAGAAAGCCAGTACAGTGCTAACACAATAACCTCCACAGTAATAGCGAAATACAACCCCCAAGGGTTTGTTTCTAAATGTGATGTTGTTTATGTTTATTTAGTTTTAATTATTGTGATGTGGTTTTTCTGGTCACTCATGAAAATATAGCAATCACATCTAATTTAAAACTGAAATCAGATTTAAATTATTCATAGGGCATATTTCTACATTCTTTGGAAAGATAATCAAGTTTTAATGCCACTTGAAATGCCTTCCTGTCCCTTAAATAATCTCAAAATCAATCTCAATTGTTTCAACTAACAATAGAAACAGCAAAATAAATGGTATATCACCTTTTGATGGAGGCTCCAAAGAAAAATCTTGGCGGAGGAGTTTCTTTCCAACATAAAAAATACTTCTAAACATTCATAGCAGTAGGTATTTGATAGATCAAATCTGTGAAGTTTTATAAGTTTTTCTCATAAATGAACTCAAATTGTTCTTGATAAGTTAGTGGAATCTGCTGTTCACATTGAAACCATTATTGTCTTTCCAGTGCAAAGAGTTTTTCCACAGAGATGTATACATGACAATTTCTGAATTATGTAAAAGATTTTTGTAGTCCCTTAATTGAGTCCAGTTAAAATGTGGTTTAGATTGGGAATTATCTGAAGACTTAAAACAAAATCACTTCACCTGAACATTTTTCAAAGGATTTGTAGTTTTTACAATGAAAATCTAAATAATATATAATAATGTTATATAATTATTTGGATAATGTATGTGTCCAAACTAAGAATATATTATTTTGTGTTACTTCTTGCTTATATATCACACTCACATTAGTGAATAAAAATAAAATTTTTTTTAATTTCAAAGGCAATATAATTTAAACATTTGGTACATAGTTTTATTTTATTCTAAATGTATTTTCTATGGGGACACTTGTCCTCTATAGATTCCTTGCTATTGTAATAAGTGTTATAACTTTTAAGATTTTATTAACTTCTTTTTCTTGATTTGCTATCAATAATTTTTTTCAAATTGTTCCAAGTTAGTTCTTTCCCAAAATACAATTTTTATTAGGAGAAAACATCAGCTTAAAAATATTCTTTTTACTTCCACTATGATCTAATCTTTTATCCACTGAAATTTTATCTACTTTTAGTTAATTATTTTTCAATTGTTGAATAAATACCTTTCTACTTTCTTTGCCAACTGATTTCTTAGCCCCATGTCTGGGCGCCAGATTGTCACCAGTAGACTCCATCCTGGGCTGAGAGCCCACAGGGGAAACATAGCTGGGAAAAATCATGACAATCTACACAAACTTGACATTGATTCTGAGAAAGCCTGGAGAAAGGCATGCATTCTCTCCTACCTAGTGGCAGACTGGGACAATGCAATAATTCCCTGGCTTCTTCCAAGGCAAAAAATTGATTGCTAATGAAAGTACATATGCAAAATGCAAAAGTGCCAAAAGATAGGGTTAAAACAATTCTAAATCCCTAGGAAGATTGACAGAGGGAATGAGTGGGTAAACTGGAACATAGGGGAGGGTGTTACTAACAAATGCCTATAGTATATTTAGAAAAGGTGAAGAGAAAACCAGTTTCATCATTGAAGGGCAAGCAAGGTACTTTCCCTAATCTAATTGCAGATCAGGAGTTTCAAAGGATTCAGCTCTACTAAAAGGCTCAGTCCCGCCCAATCTGTTTATTGTGGGGAGACTTCACTTTTCATATTCTGTTGTCTGGATGAGTCCCCAGGCATCTCCCCTGGGTTGAGGCAGTGTCCCACAGAGAGATCGACCTATCTACTTCCCACACTTGGCCTTATATACTTTCAATTGTTCAAATATAACCTGAAATATGTGATTATTAAGAAATTGTGACATGTAATATTTAGTTGCTGCTTTGTACAATGTGGTTTATTACAAATTGAAGTTGTGATGGTGAAATTGTTTATGTCACCTTGGGTAGGGTGCAGTGTCTAGTCATTTGGTCAAACACTGTTTAGATATGGCCGTGGTGGTATATTATAGATGGGATTAACATCTGCAACCAAATTACTTTAGGTAAAGGAGATTATCCTTGATAATATGAGTGAGCCTCATTCCTTAGTTCAAAGCCTTAAGAGCAAAAGCTGAAATTTCTTTGAGAGAAAATTCTGGCTCTACTACAACATGGAGATCTTGCTTGAATTTCTCGCCTGCCTACCCATGTTCCTAGATTTCAGTCTCAAGACTAAATCAACTCTTGCTTGAGTTTCCATTCTACTGGCCTTCTCAAATTTCAAAGTTTCCAGTCTGAAAGGTTATAGACCCAAACATGAAAGATTATTCCGAGGCCTGAGAAAAAGATATACAGAGTCCCAGTTGTGTGTAGTCAATGTGGTTTTTATTACACCTGGATGCAGGTGGGGTGAAATAAGGAAATCAATTCCACTTGTGGGTTATGGAGGATAAGAATTTAAAGGGGTCAGAAGAGTGGAACATACACTTGGTCCTTCCTGGGCGACACAGTTCTACCTGGGTGGGTCACTAATCTGATTCTATCACATTCTATGCAGTAAAGTGAGCTAATTCTGTAAAATAAAATTTTTAATTTATATGTAATATACATTTTATATATAATATTAAAAATATATGTTTTCCAAAACAAATTATATAAATATAAGGAATATAAATAATCTGAAATTATATAAATAGTCTGAAAACTCTGACTAAAAAAGAAGTTATATATATGCATGCTAGCTATTAGACAGAAAAGCATAATGTTCAATGTACAAATTTGTAAACATTTTGATTATTTTTGCTGTTTAAGTTACTTGTAAATTACTACAAAACACTAGATAAAATATGATGTGTATTTTGTTTTTATAAATGGTAGGTACTCCACATTCAAGTCATCCATCACGTTCTATTTCCCCTACCACCAACTTGTTCCATTGATACAAAGTTCCCCCACTCTGGGCTGGACAGGTACCCTTCATTCTCTAGGCCCAGCTGAGCTTAGAAATCAGACCCCCATCTCTCTGCACTTACAGCCTGCCTTTTCGAGACCACACCAAAATCATGAACAAAGCAGCCTGAAAGGTTTGGAGTGATTCCACCTTGAGTAGGGAGCACAAACTCTAATTCCTTTCCTGAACAAAAACTGCAAAGACCTAGTAACTTTGCCCCTAGTGGGAGAATTGCATGCATTAATTTGTTAATACACTTATTAACTTTCAAAAGGTGTTTTTCCACTTACCAAATCCTGGCCCAGTGTAATTCTCAAGACTTTGTATACTCCTAGAAAAGTGACCTATATAGAGAATTCCAACTTGAGTTTTTCCTTCTGCCAGAAGCTCCCATGATTTTTGCTCCTTCTGTATTCCTTTCTCTCTAATAAATCCTATGTTACCACTGATATGTGGTCTATTCATTCTTCAAATTCCCAAGGACCTACTGAAGAAAGAAATTCTGGTAACACCATCATCCCGTTTGGTTTCTAGACGAGAGAGGTCAACATACACAACGACTTAATGCACACGTGTTCCCTTTCAGATAGTTTTTATTGCATTCTCCAGTGTAAGGTGAGAGCCATTGCAAGAAGTCATCATTTGCTATTTTTCTAGAGTGTACATTGACACAAATGTAGATGTGAAAATTTTAGGATTTTTCGAAGAAAATCTATTACATTCCAAAAGGCAAAAAAAAATGTGTTCTTTATATCAGTGGGACATCTTGGATTACTGTTACTCCAGTATAAATAACAAACTTCATACATTTTAACAAATTTGAATAGATTATTGTAAATACAAATTTGAATAAATTATTGAGTAATCATACAACATATTTGAATAATAGTCTAGTAAGTACAAATTTGAATAAATTATTGAGTTAATCATACAACATTAAATTGATATTTTCTTTAACATATTCACATATAATGCCAAATGAATTCTGTAGAAGAGGAATGGATTTTTTTATACCTGCTATAATGTAAAACATGTACTACACTTGAGGAAAAAAAAAAGTAAAGAGCATACTTTTAATGTGCTGACAAAATCAAAACAATGTTGATGAAATTTGTTCTTAGACTACTTAGAAGAAGCTAAGTCCCAGTATTATTCTTTAACTATACATGAGTGTAAACTGAACGTAAATTGCTTTTTCAATGGATTTGAAAGCTTTTCTGCAACTATCTTGTCAATTTTATTGGCAGAGGTATCTAGTGAAGGTATTTTATTCAAAATCTCTCTGTGACAAAAACACTAATAATGGTAAGAATATTGAAACATTATGTTAGGAAATTCCACTTTATATTTTCTTCCCCAGTCCTACAAAGTTTTTTTTAGTATTACCAAATCCGTATCTTTATATAGTTTAAAATTATTGTGATCCTTTTCCTTTTATAGGATTTACGAGTTTCTTTACAACAATACTTTACTGTACTGGGTTCATTTGATATGTAGTTTTTTTGTTGTTGTTGTTTTGTTTTTTTTGGTGCAGTTTTGGCTGGGGCCAGGTTTGAACCCACCACCTCCAGTATATGGAGCCAGTGCCCTACTCATTTGAGCCACAGGCGCTGCCTGATATGTAGATATTTTTTACATCAAGAAGAATTCTTTTAATTTTTCTAGGCTAGAAAAAAATGAATTGATAAATTATGCATTATAATTTTAGCTGTTTCTTTTCTTTCTTTCTTTCTTTTTTTTTCTTTTTTTTTTAAAGAGGGTTTTTTTTTTTTTTTAAGAGAGGAGATTTTTCTTTTTTTTTAAGAGAGGGATTCCATGCTTATCTGAAACTTCTGAGTTCAAGTGACCCTACCTGCACTTGGCCCATTATAATCTTTTACAATTTTCTGAATGACATAAAAGCTAATTTTAAAAAGACTGATTTGAACTAATAAACAAAAATGTATTTGCTGGTGAGAGGGATTACAAAATTATGTTCATGGTATATATAAAAAGGAAATGGCAAATCACAAGTATTATAAAAATATGGGATTAATTTACTTAATCTACTTAATCATATCAATAATTATCTGTAGAGTTTAAACAATCTGAGTAGAATTTTCACACAAAAATATATATGACAGGTAGAAATGTTAAAAATAAAAATACCTTTATTACCAGTAAATCATTTAGTAATAAATATTAAATTATAAAACACTCCACCTTTAAAAACAATATTGTATAAATATACATGATCCACAGAGGTCCACTAAATAGGGAAAGACAACTATTTAACATTTCTATGGCAGTTTAAGTTGGTTCTATATTCTGGTACCCTGATAGTAGCACAAATCAATGCCTTAATTTTTTGCTTTACAGACTGACCTGAGGAAATACAAAATTGGCATCAACATTTAGGTATAAGTATATCTGAAGAAGATTTTATTTATATTTTAATTTAATATATTCTGGACATGGAATATGTGCCAACCACTTTGTTAGATGCTATGCATATTGTGGCCAACCCCAAAATTTGCATCCTCAGCTGAGAACAGTCGCCTATCAAAAGCAATTATGCATAGCCACTTCCTCTTTGTCCACTATTTATCTCCTGAGAGACTTTGGGAAAGCTATATACCTTCTAGGAGCCTCAGGTTCCTTAAGCATAAAAAATACATATTATATGTGGCTCGGCACCTGTGCCTCAATGGGTTAAGGCGCCAGCCATGTACACCTGATTTGGTGGGTTCGAATCCAGACCGGGCCCACCAAACAACGATGGCTGCAACCAAGTGGTGGCCGGGCATTGTGGCAGGCTCCTGTAGTCCCAGCTACTTGGGAGGTGGAGGCAGGAGACTTGCTCGAGTCCAGGAATTGGAGGTTGCTGTGAGCTGTGATGCCACAGTACTCTATCTAGTGACAGCTTGAGGCTCTGTCTCAAAAAAAAAAAAAAATATTATATAACGTCTCCAGGGATTATTGCAGAATAAAATCAGCCAATGTGTACAAAGTTAGAACTGTGACTGACACATAGATAATATTTATAAATATTGCTTGTTATTACTAGTGCTAGTAGTAATTTTATGTGTAGGACAGTAGTAGTTGCGATACTGTACTCTGATCTCTATTACTTCACACTTGTTTTAATTCTGTTTTCGTTGTTGTTGTTGCAGTTTTTGGCTGGGCCTGGGTTTGAACCCGCCACCTCCAGCACATGGGGCTGGCACCCTACTCACTGAGCCACAGGTGCGGCCCTCTATTACTTCACATTTGAATCATATACATTGCTAAAAAGACAATGCATCAACACTGTTTTAACTTAGATACTATTGTCAGACTTTCAATTTTCTTAAATAAAATAAAGTATAGTATATATGCAGAACTGAATAGGATACCATTAATATTTAGCCTTAAGAACAAAGGTAATTTTATCATTTGTGATGATATGAATGAACTTGGATAATATTATGCTATGTGAAATAAGTCTAGGGTGTATAAAGGTACATACTGCATGATCTCACTTATATGTGGAATCTTAAAAAGGTTCAAATCATAAAAGGTGAGAGTAAAATGGTGATTTCTGGAGGACAGGAAGAGTGGGGAATGAAGGGAATGGAGAAAAATTGATCAAAGATACAAAGTTTTAGTTAGAGACAAAGGCTAAATTTTTGAGATCTATTTCGCATCATGGTGACTGGTATTAATAATCACATAATATACACACATGTCAAAATTATTAATAGCATAAATGTCAAATGTATTGCCACAAAAATAATATCTGTGAGGTTATCATATATTAATTAAAGTTAATTAATAATTCTAAAATGTATATATAAATCAAAATGCCATCTTGCATTCCATAAATACATAATTTTTTTTCAATTAAATATTTAAATAAGCCAATAATAAAAAATAAGTAAATTTACCCACTTAAAAATACTAGTCTTTTTCTATGGCAAGTTAAATACCTTCAAGATACTTAAAATATTGTCTCCAACTTTGGTTCCTGTCTTAATTATAAATAGAGTCTTCCATGGATCCATAGTTTTGAAGAAAATTAATTATACCATTATATCCTTTTATCATATTTTTTCTCTACTCTGTACTCATTTTCTGAGTATCTTATAGCAGTAGTCCCCAACCTTTTTGGCACCAGGGACTGGTTTAATGGAAGACAGTTTTTCCACAGACTGGGATGTAGGAGGGTCATTGGATTCCCAACCTAGATCCATGGCTTGTGCAGTTTACAGTAAGGTTCCAGCTCCTGTGAGAATCTCAGGCCACTGCTGAAGTGACAGGAAGTAGAGCTTAGGCAATGATGCAAGTGGAGGGGAACAACTGTAAATACAGATGAAGCTTCTCTTACTTGCTCATTGCTCATCTCCTGCTGTGCAGCCACAGTTCCTAACAGGCCACAGACTAGTACCATTCTACAGCCTGCAGTTTGGAGACCGAAGTCTTTGAGGGTTGATTTGGAATACAAAGTGATCCAAATCTAGTCACATACTGGATACTATAAACACATTGTCAACTATTATTACATAATAACATTTTCATTAGGGGTAATGTGTCATTTGCACTAATTAAAATAAAAATCAAATCCACTCTTTTTTCTGGACTGGCATTTTTTCTGGACTGGATTTAGGACATCTTCACTCTATCATAACAATAAGAAAAATGCTGAAAACACTGAAAAACCATCTACTTTCTTAGGTCCATCAGAGAAATGAGGTCACAGGGAAACTGCTGCCTCCAAAACTGGAGAGGGAGACATACAAATACATTGAATTACACTTTACCAACCAGAACTTCTTAATTGCAAACCTCCATGTGAATTGGTGAACTTAAAAGTAATTCATCAGAGAGAAGGTGCTATAGTCTAAAATGTGTCACCCTAGAATTTATATGTTGAAGTTCTGTCTCTCAGTGTGATTGTATTTGGAGATAAGGTCTTCAGGAATTAATTAAGGTTAAATAAGTTCATAAGAATGCAACTCTAAACTGTAAGGCTGATGGATTTATGAGAAGAAGTCTTTCTCTGCATGTTCAGAGGAAACGTAAGGTCAAAGTAGCCATATACGGGACAGAAAGGCAGCACACATCAGAAACTGAAGTCAGTTAGAACCCTGATGTTGGAAATTTTAGCCTCCTAAACTGTAAAAATGTAAAGATCTGTTAAGTTCTGATTCTATGGCAGCTTCAGCCAACTAAAACATAATTTTATATTAATAAATGGGTTGCTGCTATAAGACGTGGAATTGTCTTTGGAACTGAATGATGAGAACCTAGAAACTAGTATTGGAACTATAGACGTCTAAAACAATTGTGGGGGAAGCCTATAAAGGAAAGAGAAAGCACACAAACTTTATGGACACCCTGTATTATGAACAAGGTGTTGGTATAAATATAAAGATTAAAGGTAATTCTGGTGAGATATCTAATAATGATTATTATATTAAAACTAGCTTAAGACTATTCTTATTATTAATGTAAAGTACAAAGAAATTAATTGAGTTGTGTTCTGGTATTTTGTAGAAGGTAGAAGTTGCTAGCCATGAAACTGGATATGTAGTTGAAGAAATCTCTAAGCAAAGTGATGAATGACTTGCTGCTGTTCTTTCTGTTATGGTAAAATCGAAGAGAAGAGAGAAAAATTGAAGAAATAATTAAGCAAAAAGGAACAAGACCTTGAAGATTTGAAAAATGCTCAGCCTATTCATATTGCAAAGAACGCTAAAGAATAATGTGAAGATAACAACTAAAGGTGTTATTGAACAACCATTTGAGAAGATTAGTATGGATATGAACTATGGATTTCATCAACCACCTCAGCAGAATCCAGGAATAGACATGGAATTATAGCAGCCATGATATTGCCAGTTTGATTGAAAGGGTACAAAGGCAAAATAAAATAAGGCTTTAAGGATGAAATAAAAGAAGCCTTTTATACTTCTGAGATTCTACAGGATGGTGAAATAGAGCTATTTGACTGTAATGATTCTTCAAGATGATTCAGAAATTTTCAGGTTCACCCTATCAATTTCAAAGAACAAGACCATCACATCTATTATATTTTAATAGGCAACAATGGCTTCACCAGAGTCTTAGTGGTAGGGTTCCCTGGCACAGCTTTGAAGATACGGCTATCCCATAGGACCACCCGGGTGAAACTGCTACATCAGTGGGCTTGGAGAGCAGAGCATGAACCCAAAGAGCCTTAGTCTCCAGCCTTACAGTGAAATGGAATTTGTGTCCTGGATTTTGGATATGCTTATGCCTGTCAGTTCTTTTTTTGTTTTTCTATTTCTCCCTTTTGGAATGGGAATGCCAACCTGTGTCTTTCTCACCATTGTATTTTGGAAGCACATAGCTAGTTTAATATCAAAGGTTCATAACTGGAGAAGAATTTTACCTCAGGGAGTAATTATACTTTAAGTCCTATTCATACTTAATTTAGATAATATTTGGATGAGACTTTGGAGTTTACAAATTAGAGTCGATACTAGAATCGTTTAAGACTTTAAAGGCTGTTGGAATAAAATAAATGCATAATGGATGCCATGAGAATGGAAAATTGGAGGGTGGTTAGAGTTAAAAAGCTATGGGTTGAATTTTGAACCCTCCCTCCCAAAAAAAAATATGTATAGTTGAAGCCTTAAATCTTAATATGACCACATTTGGAAATAGGATCGGCTCTGCTTTACTTACACCAAAAATCAGTCAAATTTGATGCCTGGTATGGCAGTGAAAAGTGGAGTCATTAATAGGTAGAGCCCTTAATCCATTGTGGATTAATGGATTAATGGGTTAATGGATTGTTGCAGTAGGACTAGTGGCTTTATAAGAAAAGGGAGAAAGACCTGAGCTAATACTCACAGCCCTTCCAGGACAAATGATACCCTATGGTTTCTGGAACTCTGCAGAATGTCCCCACATCCACAAGGTCCTTGAGAAGAAGATACACAAAGAAAGAGGTTTCAAGTGGGGTGGAAGGAAAAACCTGGTCTGCTAAACCAAGAAGTCTGGAGGGCCCTATAAGAGTGTGGGTATGAAGTAACCTTGGTAACCAATGACAGAAAAAGACCATCAATGCCCAGCAGAAAAGGACAATACTGCCCAGAGGTACAGATAAGCCAATGACAGGCTTGCAGTAGTTTCAAAAGGAGAAGGTATTTATACCCCCTACAGGCCCTTGCCTCTACTCTCTCCCCTTCATAAGAGGGACCCACTTCCCCCTAAACTTTCTCTTTGTCCTCTATCTACACTGCCTGTGCCTCTCCAGTTGTATTTTCAGTTTCCACTCACTTTTGCTTTCGATTACTGCCCTGTCCTTGTTCAAGTTTCGAGCTCAGCCAAATAATTGAACAAGTTCAACTGGGTTCATGGACCAGGACCACCAGCCCTGAATAGTTTTCACCAGAAAACTTCTCCTCCACCTTGGACTTTACAGTCTCCATAACTGTAAGAAATAAATACTTTTTCTTTATAAATTACACACTCTCAGATAGTTTGCTATTAGCAACAGAAAATAAAGTAAAATGGGACATTTGCGGGATTACATAGGTTAAATACATGCAAATGGGTTGGATCCTGGTCCAAGAAGACTTCCAAGAAGATCTTCCTCTCTTTCTTCTTGGTTGGTGTTTGCTCAGACAGAAGGCCATGTGAGGACAGAGCAGCTGTCTGCAAGCCAGGAAAAGGATTCTTGCCATAAGCAAAGCCTACTACAACTTTGATCTTGGATTTTCCAGGTTCTAAAGCACTGAGAAAATAAATTCCTGTTGTTTAAGACAAACAGGCTGTGATATTTTGTCACACAAGCAGAATAATCAAGAAAAAAAATGAGCAGAATAATAAAGGAAAAAAATTATAGTTAACAAACAAGATCTACATAAAGAAGAAAGGCCATTGGGGCGGCGCCTGTGTCTCAAAGGAATAGGGTGCCAACCCCATATGCCAGAGGTGGTGGGTTCAAACCTAGCCCCAGCCAAAAACTGCAAAAAAAAAAAAAAAAAAAAAAAAGAAAGGGTATTGGAGATGGAATAAATAACAGTGATTTTTTTTTTAAATCTCTTATTCTTAATTGGTTTTCTAGATAAGTCCTCTCAAAATAATAATGACAACAATGTATTTGAGTTATGTATGCATATGTGTGTTTCTATGTGTATGCACTCTTGTATAAGCAAAATGAGTGGTATCAAAGACACAAAGGATGGGATAAAAGAATTAGGATCATGTTGTTATTAAAGGTACTCACAGCATCCATGAAGTGCTACACTGTTATTTGAAATTGGACTTAGATTTATAAATGTGTATTATAAAATCTAGGGAGGCCACTAAAAGTTATTTTTAAAAAGTATAACTGATATACTAAGTAAGGAGAATATGGAGCTCACATAAAATGGTTAATTAAAACCAGAAAAGGCAGGGGGAAAATGTTGAACACAAACACGCGAGTAAAGTGTAATGGCAACAAATAGCACATACTAACACAGTGAATATAGTTCAACTACAACAATCATCACTTTAAATGTCAATAACTTTACTACATCAATTAAAAGCCAAGGATTGTTGAAGTGGATCAAGACAAAGACAAAAGGGCCAATTCTCTAAAAAAAAAAAAAAAAAAAAAAGGTATCATTAGTATGTCTGTGACTAAAAACAGAATGCAAAATCTGTGAAGCAAAAACTAATAAATCTACAAGGAGAAATAGAGGAATCCAATATTATAGTTAGAAACTTCTCCATACCTCTTCCAGAAATGGACAGATCCACCAAGCAGAAAATCAGTAAGTGCGTATTTGAACTCAACAACACATTAATCAACTGCACGTAGTTGAAATCTCAGACTACTCATCCAACAATAGCACAATACACATTTTTCTTAAGCTCACAAAAAATATTCATTAACATAGATCATATTCTGGGCCATAAAACACATCTTAAGAAATTTAAATGAAGAAAAATCATACATTGTTTGCTCTGGATTACAATGAAATTAAACTAAATATCAGCAGAAAGATAGTTGAAAAATACCAAATACTTGTAGATAAGGTAGCATACTTCTCAATAACATGTGATTCAAATGAGAAACCTCAAGAGATATTAAAAAGTAATTTGAACTTAATGAAAATAAACTTATCAAAAATTTTTGAATGTAGCAATAGCCTTGCTTAGATGGCAATTGATAGCATTGGATCCACATGTTACCAAAGAGGAGTGACATCAAATTAATTTTGTCCATTAGGTTCACTAACCCATTGATTATTGCATATATCTTTTTAATCAGCTGACTTTATTCAAATTATATATTGGGGATTATAGATTAAACAAGTTTTACATGTGTTTTTAAAATCAAATGTATGTTGTTTATGTTTTGAGTTTTTATATTATAATTAGACAAAACTTCCCCACTCTTTTTTTTTTTTTGTAGAGACAGAGTCTCACTTTATTGCCCTGAGTAGAGTGCCGTGGCGTCACACTGCTCACAGCAACCTCCAGCTCTTGGGCTTAAGCGATTCTCTTGCCTCAGCCTCCCTAGTAGCTGGGACTACAGGCGCCCGCCACAGCGCCTGGCAATTTTTTTGTTTTGCAGTTCGGCCGAGGCCGGGCTTGAACCCGCCACCTTCGGTATATGGGGCCGGCGCCCTACTCGCTGAGCCACAGGAGCCTCCCCCTCTTTTTCAAATGTTACTTAGGAAAAGCATATTAGTATTTTCCTGAATGAGTCTCACCATCTTTGCACCTGACATGGTATCTGACCATTTCCCACATGTTCTCACAGTTCAGACTGGTTCAGTGTGCAGTTACCTGGAGCATGATGCTATTACCACGTATGAGAATCAGGAATTCTTAGAGTTAGGTGCCCTCAAGGAGCACCTGCCATGGAGATTCCCATTGGCTGACCTGAGAACTCTGAGTTGCACGTGTACTTTCTCCGCAGGCACCTCCCCAACCTAAAACAGAGCAGTCACCAGCGCAGAAACTTGTGACTGAGAATCACTGATTGAGTATAACGCACTGATTTTAGATCATCTTTCCGATGCCCCGACCCCAGCAGCTGTCCATCTGTGATTGGATACTCTCACAGACGAGGAGCTCACTTCTTGGTTTTTGTATTGCCTCACCAGTGAAAACTCTGAAAAGATGGAAAGGCTTGCTTTATGTTCCTGGGAAGACAAAGGTTGAGGGTGGGTCGGCTCAATAGCTCTGAGCTTTGTGTCACTCTGACAGGGCAGCCGAGGGCTCTTGAACAAATAAAAATGCCCATTCGAGTCACTAATGACTCCTTTCTGCCCTGAGAAAGGCAGAGCTATCATTCATCTGCCAGGGAACAATATTTACTGGTGACACCTGACCCTCAGCCCATTTGGCTGAGTGCCCTCTAGTTAGCCCTGAGCCTAACCTCGATGCTGGGGAGCTGAGGATCTCCATCCCAGGGAAGCCCCGTGACCGCAACAGATCCTCTTGATTTTTCTTTCTTTTTAAATCTCAGTGTGTGTTTGTATTTCCCCCTCCCCATTAAAGCTTTCTATACATTTTTTACCTTTTATTTTAGATAGAATGAATCACTGCAGAAAAAAAAAATTGGAACGAATTTTTTAAGCCCTCATAGAAAGAGAGAGATAAATGGGGGAGGGGGAATCTAAAGTCTTTCTGGATTTGGCTCCAGTTTGGGTCAAGTTTCAGGCCCATGTGCTTATTTTAGCCATTTAACCATTTGTCCCATTCCTGCTTATACAATAGGATGCCGAATGATTCATTCTTGCTACCTGTCCTCCTGCCTGTCTAAAAGAAATCTGTCTGGGAGGAAAAGCCAGTCAGCGCAAATGCCACTCATTTGGATGTGTTCACTCTTTCCCAAGTCACACTCACTTCTTAGCTATGGTGCCTGGTTAGGTTCGGGCAAGAGTCTAGCAGATCAGCATGGAGGGGAGAAAGCTTGGAGGTGTATTGGGGCCTGTCTCTTACCATCTTTGCAAACTTAGTTGTCTGTCTCCCCATGATCATCTGATTTACAGAAATTGTGACAGTCATAATAGCCACCTCTGAGTATTGCGAGTTCAGCAGAATTATATCAAAATAGAAACAACAACAGCAGTAGCCATAATAGTTATTGCTTTTTAGGTGCCAGATACAATGCTAAGTGAATAATCTCCTTTAATCTTCATGGTTATCTGAGAGGAAGGATTATCATTATGCCCAATTTACAAGTTAAAGGTCAAATTGTTCAACTTGGTTCTTTCTGCCAGGTCTCACCTCTGACACCTCTTACATAATTCATAGAGTTATAGTATGAAGACCTCACCATCATCCATCAAGAGTGCCTGCGTACGGGCTTTTCCCTTCTTGTGATACTTTATTAAGAAGAATGTGCTTCAGCTCCATCCAGGTTAATACAGCAGATATAATCTTCATCCTTTTATGAATGAATAGTATTCATTGGCATACATATACTACAGTTTGTTGATCCATTCTTGGGTTGGTGGTCATTTAGGTTATTTCCACGTCTTGGCAATTGTGAATTGAGCTGCAATCTGTATTAGTTTGTTAAGGACTGCTGTAATAGATACCGCAAATTGGGTGGCTGACACAGCAGAAATGTTTCTCTCAATCCTGAGGGCTGGAAATCAAGACATTAGTAAGATTGGTTTCTTCTGAGGCCTTTCTCCTTGGTTTGGAGACAGCTGCTTTCTCCCAGTAACACCACACAGTCTCTCTGTCCATGTCCTAATCTCTGCTTCTGAGGACACCTGGCAGATCAGATTATGGCCCATCCCAATGACCTCATTTTAACTTAATTACCTCTTTAAAGACCTTATCTCCAAATACAGCTGCATTCTGAGATACTAGGGGATTAGGATTAAAAAAAAAAAAGAGTGCCTGCATATGACAGGTAAATTGAGGCCCAGAAGGTCACACAATGTCCCTCAGATACTAGCACTAGCATCCAAATGTGCCTTTCCTTCTCTGACTTTTGTATTATTCTAGAATATATTATTCTAATAAACCCTGATCTCTCAATGGCTAGCACAGTAGTTTATTTTGTACTTATACATTAGACTGGTGTGAGTGTTTGTGTTTGACTGGTGGCTCGCCTCCACTTTGTGATTCAAGGACTCAGACTCCTTCTCTCTGGTGGCACTGTGCTCTACTGCCCAGCTGATGGGTGGGAAGACACAGGAGAAAATTCACTGGCTACTGATCACTTACTTGCAGGTCATTGGCAGCAACTGGTCCCATGACCCACCTAGATGCAAAGGAGCCTGGGAAATGTAGTCCTGGAGTTGGTCACTGCTTCTTAGCTAAGCTCTCAGTTGTAGAAGGAGCTTATCTTTTGGTAACAGCTTACTGTGTCCATCACCACACCTCACCAGTATCATTCACCTATCACAGATAGTTGAGGCAAGGAGACTGAGCATCTGACCTTTTTCCCTAGTGAAGTTAAAGCACCATAGGTCATAAGTTATGACCTATGGCTTAGAACCAGACTCACCTGGACTTTGCTGCAGGCATCATGGATGTTCCCAGACACTCTCTTTCAAGCAAGCTGAACTTCCTCTCCCATGAATGATCTTCAGCCTGCATCCTGGAAACACTGTCCTGTGCCTCTCCTTCATGTCATATTTTAGGTAGCCCAATTTTCCTTTTTAGACTCTCACACAGGGATAAAAATGGAGTGCACGCTTCCCACATCTACTCCACCTCTGTATATCTTGTCCCCAAATATTTCAGGGCCAGGATTATTATTTTGAATTGGAGAGTTGTAACTTGGAATGAACTCACTTTCATTTGCTGGGGAGTGGAATCAACCTTTGGAACAAAGATAAAGACATGTGTGTCCAATTAGGGCAAGCTAAGGTGAAAACATAATTTTGTTTAAAAAATAGGACTATTTTCTTTTCCACAGTCAATATACAGGGCTTGTAGCTGCTCATTGGATCAAAGTATAAACTAACTCGGATGAATCTATTAATAAAACCTGTTTGTGTGAGAGAAACAGGGAGAGAAAGAGAGAAACAGAGAGAGCACTTTTAAGTCACTTACTGATACCTTAGCGTTCCCAAAGTTCGGAGCTGGCTGGAAATGGTAGGGATCCTCTCAACCATTGCTCCCATGTTAAAGATGACAAGACTCAGAGTCAGAACTTTGCCATCTTTGTTTCCAAAACCCTCTTCTTGTTTTCTACTTGCTGCCAGATCCTTCTTTCTAAAGGAAGTATCTGACAGAGTCACATCCTTGTTTGAAATTCTTTCAATGACTGTCACACACCAGAAAAAGCTGACATCTCCCCATGAACTCAATCTTTTTGCTGCCCCCTCTGACTTCTCATACCACTCTGCCCAGCTGCCTATGGCTGTCCTCTGCCATCCACCAGGCTAGCTCCTGCTGACAGCTCCTTTGTCTGACACTAGCCTCCTTTCAACTAGTTCCTTAGACTCAGCTTAGAGGTGGACTCCAGAAAACAAATAAAGTTCTCTACCCCAGACTCCAACAGCTCCTTGACTAACCCTAGCATAGTGCTTACCATATGGCACTGGAAAGCAACTGTGATGGTTGTACATGTGAAGGTTCACCCTTCTGTGATGAAGGTTCACTCCACTAAGTAGTGATAGTCTCTGTAAGAAGATGCCCTCATGAAGCCATGGAAGGCAGAGGCTGTGTTTGGTCAGTTTATTAGCAATCTGTTTGCAGGATCTGGTGTAATGTGCATTCTCCAGTAGAGCCTCCAGAAAGCAATTCTGTGACTGTTGCTGAAATTGGGCTAAGGTGCCATTCTTGCTAAGCCTAGAGCTCCTTGAGTTCCCTATGCTTGAATGAGAACTCACTGGCTGGTTCCCTTACCACCAGTTTGAAATGTCACTTATCAGAGTGATCTTTCTAAGTTTGACCACCTGATCAAAACAAAACAAAACAAACCCAAAAGAAAACACCCACCACTCTCCATGCCCTTGTCCTATTTTGTTATCTTTATAGCATTCATTGCCATCTAATAGACTAAATCTTACAGTTTTACTCATTTACTCAGTTTTACTCATGGATCTCCCTCCACTGTAACATAAGCATCACGAGAGGGGACTCTCTGTTTGTTTTCTTCACTGTTAAATCTTTTATGCCTAGAGCAGTGCCTGGCACATAGTGGGTGATCAAGAGTGATTTGTGAAATGAATGGATGATTCATGCAAGCTTTGGCTGTTCTAATCCAGCACCCCCTCCCAAATGATCATTTCCATTTGGAATCATTTTAAAAAAAAGGGAAAGAAAGAAATTATACTAAGTCTTCCTTAAAAAGTCTAATGTCTCAGAAATATAAAAACAAGCAACAACCAAAAATAAACAATTGGACCAAAACCTTCCCAAACCTTCAGTGATTCATCAAAGTACAGTCAACATGGCTCCTTTGAAATCTTCCTCAGGAGATGTGTGCTTCGAAAAGAAATGAGGAAGAAGTGGCAGATTTCTCTGTTTTATTTTTATATGCCAACTTGCCAGTTAACAGTGGGAGCAATCAATAAACTTTAATAGAATGCTATTACTTTAGGGTTGTTGTAAACTGAAGAATAAAGTATAATAGCTTTTCAACCTTTTATCAGTCTGGGAAGCTAATTTAATATGCACAGAAAATGCATTACAATAATTTTTATAACTATGTAGTCCAGACTTCTCTAAAGGATTTTCCAGGAACTAAGTAATATGCAAAGAATCCAACCCAAATATATGGCCCCCAAACTATGGCTATAATGAATAAGGGCAGCCTAAACTAATTCTATCAAAAACTGGATGTTTATATTAAAAATGCCAGTGGGTGCGGGATACTCTTTCCTGGTTTTGTTCGCTTTTGTTGTTCTTTTTTTTTTTTTCTTAACCAGTCTTCCCTTAATGAAGTGGACTGATCATTCCCATTTGGAATCATTCAAACTGTAGACAAATATGCTAAAGCTTTAAGTATATAATTTTTAACCTCTTAGAAAGGTTGAATGATGTGTTATGAAACTATTACTGTACACAGCTCAAATTCAATGCACCACAAAGGCGCTCCATTAATCCTAATTTAACATGCATCTGCTCACAATTTGGAAGAGGAAATAGGCCCAGAACTGAAGAAACAGCCCGTGTTCATGCACAAAAAAGGCTCCACGTCCATGTCCAGGGACCTGGGCAAATGTCTCTCAGTTCTGGGAGCCCATAGGACTGTTCCAGATATATTCTGTGTTTTGTCCCCTCCTAACCTTCCCTGGCCAGTTCTCTACTCTCCTAAGAGAGTGGTCATTCTATGCTGCAAATCATGTCTACTTTACACCTGTGATCACCTGGAGTCCACAGCAGAAAGGCCAAGGTTCTAAGTCCCCAGACGGTAGAACTGAGCCCAGCATGAGGTAATTTTGACATTCACTTTGGGTTCAAAATTGAACAGGGTGCCAAAAAATTCAGTCACTAAGACAAATAGTATTTTAATGCAAAAAATTAAAAAAATCAAAGCTGGGCTGGGTACAGTGGCTCACATTTGTAATCCTAGCACTTGGGTAGGCTGAGGTGGGTACATTGTTCAAGCTCATGAGTTCGAGACCAGCCTGAGCTGGAGCAAGACACTGTCTCTACTAAAAATAGAAAAACTAGCCCGGTGTTGTGATGAGCGCCTGTAGTCCCAGTTACTGGAGAAGCTGAAGCAACAGGATCACTTGATCCCAAGAGTTAGATGTTGCTGTGAGGTATGACACCATGGCACTCTGCCCAGGTTGACAAAGTGAGACTGTGTCTCAAAAAATGAATAAAAATAAAAAATAAAAGCTAACGTAAAAAAAATCCATGATGAACAAAAGATCAAAATTCTAAATGAGTGTGGGATGAGATGAGTTCAGCTGCATTGGGACCTAAGGCAAAAGGACAAACAAGTGGGAGTAATCCTGTCTTTATTTAAAATGTTGAACTTTTGTTCACTGTGGACTTTCTGTGTTCACTGCGATTTTTTACAAAAATAATTTTGCATTCAAATAATATTTATCTTGGTTACAGAGTTTTTTAATGTCCCCTAGAACCTACACCCAAGCCAACTGCCTCCTTTGCCTTGTTGTGGTCCCAGCCCTGCCAAATAGAGCTAGAACCTTGTGCCTCCTGCAGCCCCTGGACTTTTGCTTGTTGTGTCCTGATGTAGGTGTGTGATTCCTCCCTATGCTGGGAGGACAGGGCCATTATCTCACTTGCTTGCATTCACACACAAAGTGTCCTCAGTAAGTGTGACTAGAGCTGAATGCAAACATGCAGACTGAGAGGGGACATTCAAAGTCCCACCCCAGTCTCATCCCATCTACTCCTTCTCCCACCGCTTTCCAACTCCTGTTCTCAGCCACCTTGCACTTTTCAGTGTTCCTCACTTTTGCCCAGCGGCCCAAGACGTCTGTTTCTGGGGCCCTCTAACTCTGAAGCTCCTCCCCTTTCTCCCTTACCGTGTGTGCATGTGTGTGTGTGTGTGTGTATAAAATCCCAAGGGCCAGCAATAAGCAGCCTCTTAGATGTGTGGCCTTGGGCAAGTTACTCATCCTCTCTCACCTCAGTTTCCTCACCTGTATAATGGGATGAGAGCAGTGCCTATCTGAGGGTTAATTAAATGAATGTGTATAATGCCTTTAGCACAAAGCTGGCAAGTGATAAGTTAGAGAAACCATCCAGGTATAATGCAGGAGCTAAGCCTAGACGTCATGGCTGTTTCTATGCCTTAGTCAGAAGGCAGGAGAGGGAGTGGTCCCCTCAGCCCCAGACACCCATCCCAGTATCCTAGGAATGAGTAGTTGACCTTGCCCTTCTCTTTTTCTTGCATCTCTTGCTGTGCCACCCTAACTAGATCCAGGACCAGGGAGAGGAAAGGGGCCCACTGAGGAAATGCACAGAGGTTGGACTGTGGGGCTTGGTGCAAGGTGAAAAGGGCTGGCCAGTGGATTAGGAGGCAAGAGGAAGGCGGGCCTTCACCCAGCGCAGTCCTCAAACATCATTCTAATTAGGGCAGAGTAAGTGGCAACAATTTTTCTCCTGTGTGAGGACCCCAAAGGAAACCAACTTCCGGTGACAGCAGGTACCTCCTTCCCACCATGCTGGGCCCTTGGCAGGCTGCTCCATCATGCACAGAGGTTGGCGAAGGTGTCTGTGGGACTCTGCTTGCTCTGGGGTCCCCATGGACTTCTTAGGTCTTATCGTTCTTCTTCAGAGGAAAACTTGCTCACAAGGACGGGTTTCCCCAGGCCCTCCAGGTCTGATGATAATAGACTTGTGTGTGCTGCCGAATTAGTCTGTGCCCATCCAACCATCTTTAGCTCACATTAATCACACCCTTTTACTCAAAACAGTACAACCCTGATCTAAACCAATTAAGCTTGTGCTGTTTAGAGAAAGAGATTAATATAGCTCCAAAAAGCATAACCTTTGGCCATAGAGATGTCTTAAGATAATGAGTTTGATTCGGTGGGTTGGCTTTGGGGATAGGTATGTTTTGGAAGAAGATATCTATTTGCAGATTTGAAATCAGCAGAGGGGAAAGGCTGCACGGGGCAACAAGTTCTGGGCATACACGTTCAGGTAGAAGGAGGTTAAGAGAACCAGATTCATAGCTGAGGGTTTGGAAATAAGGATCCTTTCTGTCTTGGAAATTCCAGCTGACTCTGATAAAGGAACAACATGTAAAATAATATCAAGCAAAAGCAAGCACAGCTACAACATGAGATGCAAATACATGGTTTACGAAAAGCATGGCTTAATGTATTATCCATTTTGCTCTTATGGAAATTGAGGCATGGCTTCACAGACAATTTAGGGGAGAGAAAATCTGCAAAGTGGTGTGGTGAAGGGAGCACTGGACTAGGAGTCCGATGTGCTGGGCTGTGTTTTGCTTTAATACTTTAGTGCTATTGTGGGTCACCCATATTCTAGATGCTGAGGATACCCAGAGGAGTGGAACGTGGACTCTGTGTTGAAGCAGCTGGCCATCTCGTAGAGGAATGTCAATGTCATGGTGAGTCTGTGGGCAAGCTGAGCACTGGAAGCCCTAAGTCAGGAAACTGAATCTACCTCGGGGCTTTGGCCAAAGCTTGAGAGCAATAAACTCTGAGCTGAATCTTCAAAAATACAGCAAGATCTCCTGGCAGAAGAGAGTACAGTGTAAGCAAAGGTATAAGCGGCAGTTGTGAGGAAAAAGCATCCACAATTCCTCTGCATTCCCAAGGCACAGTGCTGGAGGTCCACAGTGGGTGGAGACCACCTGCAGGCCAGAGGCAGGACCAAGGTCACTGAATCAGGGTGCTAATTTCAGAAACAATGAAGATAAGTTGAAGGGCTTTTTGTATAGGGCATGGTTAATAATTGTTGCTGGAGGATCACCTTGGTTACCAGTAGGTGACAGTGAAACCCTAGTTATTTCATTTACCTAACCTCAGACTTCTCATCTGTGAACTGGGTACCTTGGAGAGATACCATCGTCTTTAAGGCTCTTTCCAGCATGTATTAATCATGTCTTTTTATTCTGTCTTTCTGACGTGTTGCCACCTTGGGGACTTGCTGGCTCTGGAGAGACTGCCTCTTGGGGCTAGTGAATTTAAATCTGCAGAGATAGCTAGTCTGGGGGGACTTTCACACACAAGCCAACAAATTCAGACTCCCAACCACCTCCTTTCTTCACCTCTGCCATTCTATGTTTCTATTCCCTTTCCCCTCATTACCTGGCCAGGTACTACAAAACTAGGGGCCCCTCAGCTGGCTTTTTGCAACAAGCCACTCCCGAGCCTACTTAGCCTGCCTTGCGCACCCCTTCTTCAGTGGCCTCGTATATGGATGAGAGTAAAACCTGTACAGTAGGACCTCTGCAAGTTGACCACCCAAGGGACTGTAACAACTGGTCAACACGGGGGGTGGTCAACATAAGGAACTAGGCCTACTGTACTGCTACGGACATGTGGTGCATGGCCAGTCTATGAAAATCGGTGAATTGAAGGAGGGAGGTGGTCAACTGTGGAGATTCTACTATATATTAGCACACAGCAATATTGTTGAATAGGGAACACAAGTGGGGCCCTGGCCAGGCAAGTGGGGCTGCCTGGCCTCACCTTTGGCTAAAAGACCTGGACTGCATGTGTCAGCCGGTGGTGGGCACACAGGGGTGTGTTTCCAATGTGCTCAAGGGTCCCCTACAGGCCAGTAGCAGCCCAGGGAAAATCATTTTCCCTCTTTGAATCTCAATGTTCTCATTTACAAAATGGGGACATTATTCTAAATGCAGACGTGTTTTCCAGATTTGAGATTCTCTAACCATCCTCATTGTGGGATAAATAGGCAAGTCTGTCCCCCGCATTCCCTGTCTACGGAGCAGGTATAATTTTCCCCCTGCGTCCCTCTTAATCCTACCGCCACAGAGTGGGAGAAGCTATCTGAAGGTGTTTTGTAAACTGTAAAGTGCAGTACCAAGGGAGGCCTGCTGTTAGCATCATTGTTAGGTACGAACCTGTCCCTGGCTGTAGGTGTATAAGACTTTCAGGGCAGTGGTGTATGATTTAGCAAATTATCTCTTCAGTGTGCTAAAGAGTCCACAGGAGTTTGCTCACTGCAGGATGAGGGAACAATGGGGCCTCGCTGTATTCAATAACAGTGGTTTAATTATCATGATTATCTCACATTTGTATAAGGTCTTTGCTTTCAGGATCTCAAAGTACTTTATAAACATTAAGCCTCTTGGTTCCCCCAGGGGAGACACTAAATTGATGCACCAGTTTGCAGGTCCCTTCTCTTCCTGGCTTGAAAGTAGTTTCCACCCATCCAGGTGAGGATGAAGCAGAATCTTAGCAGGCATTGTTGGGCAGTGTTCAATGTCAGAGGCTTAGGGTAGGGATGTTATGGGCTAAGGTGGGAAATATTGAGAGTTGGAATAAACATCACCTATTGAGACTGGCCCCTAAGACCTACATCAGATCATGTCTTGTAATCTCCCTGCCCCCACCCACCATACAGGTTCAGGGTCACACAACCAGGAAGATGAGAAGTGAGAATTCTCATAGTAAGTGAGAATGGGATTCAGACTGCAGATCTCGCTAAGGCCAGAATTGCCACTCTTTGCACTGCTTTGCACTCTGTAAGGCACTGCTTGCTTTGGGTCCAAGTCCTTTCTTTTGTTCTTGGGAAATCTAACTACATTCTACTACCTTCGTCTGGATGGAGTGTGATGTGTCGACCTTTTTTGGAAGAGACAAGGAAGAAGTCTGTGCTGACTCAGAGAGGAGGGCCCTCTGGTTCCTCAGTCCTAGGCAGAGCCATACGGTAGCCCAGCCACTGCTGCTGCTGTTCTAGTAACTCTGGGTGAGTACAAGCTGCCCCTCACCTTAGCTTGGACTGCTGTAAAAAAAAAATGCATGGACGGGGTGGCCTATAGAAGATGGAAATTCATTTCTCACAGTTCTGGAGGCTCGGAGTCTGAGGTCAAGGTTCCAGCATGGCCTAGTTCTGGTGAGGACTCTCTTCCAGAGTGCATCGTGTTTTCGCCCGTCAGAAAGAATGCTAGAGATCTTACTAGGTCCCATTCATAAGGGCATGAATCTCATTGTTGTGGTTCCACTCTCTTAAGCTAATCACCTTCAAAGGCCTCCACCTCTTAATACTATCATCATCAACATACCAATTCTAAGGGGGTACATTCAATCTATTGCACCCCTGAACTTAGTAGTTTAGAAAAACCATTTTATTATGCTCACAAAGTCTCTTGGTTAGGAATTTGGAAAAGATACAACTAGGCAGCTCTCCCTTGATCTGTGATCGCTGAGGCTTCCGCCAGAAAGACTTGAACAGTGGGGCTAACTCAAAGGCTAGGAGGCTGGAATCATCTAGAAATATCATCATTTTTATGTCTGGTGCTTGGGTTATTATGTGAATGTGAGGTTGGACAATTAAGTTTGCAAATTCATCCTACAAAAAGTGCTACATACTTCATTGCTGAATATCGCTATGGTAACCTTCCAAGTACTCCCTTTGGGAAGTTATACACTGATACCACCGCCTAGTCCTCCCTTGAAAGCAATTCTGGAACCCTTTTTCTGAAATGATCCTCAGAGCTGTTGTGGTTTAACACAAAAAAACATACAACAACAATAATGAACACCACTCAGCAAGACACCACCACGTTAATATAAACACAGCTAGGAGGCACTAATATATCAAGGTCATGACACCTTGCCGAGATATTCATATAGTGCTACCAATGAAAACACATAGGGATACATTCTTGAACTTTATTGTCAGACCTTGTACAATGATGGCTCTGATGGTCATTCCAGAAAAAATTGCTTTGAAGACTAGAGTAGGCACTGGGGTCAGTGCATAGTTTCCCAAGGGGAGGTCTTTGAAATTGACCCTACTGATATTCAGCATTGAGGTATGTAGCACTTTTTCTAGGACAAGTTCACAAACTTAGTCATCAGACCTATTATGTACACAGAACTTCTTCAAGTAGCCTGGACTTTCTCATCGCATGGCTGCCTAAGGAAGTGAGACTTCCCCCATGGCCACTCTAGGAACAAAGTGAAAGCTACTTGTTTGTTTGTTTTTGCCCAAGTCCCTGAAGTCAGACATAATCATATCTCTTCTGTTAGCTACGGTGAATCACTAAGTTAAGCCCAGATTAGAATATCTGGGTATACACAAGACAACATGGCCTTCCCAATCTCTTCCAGCTTCTGGTGGTTCTGAGCATTCCATAGCCTGGGGATATATTCATTTATCCACCCCTCTCTCTCACTAGATTATGAGTCCTGAAGGGCAGGGAATATGTCCAATGTATGCTTGAATTTACAGAACCCAATTTGGAATCTAGAACTGTAGACGGTGGCCAGCAGAGATGGGATGAATGAAAGCATAGATGCATGGACAAATGAATAAATAGATGGATGAGGTGGGGTAGTCTCTTTCCCCCTAGGTAGTGAAGTTGTTAATTATTTTTAGTTCTCTCTCTATAATTTTTTTTTTTTATTTTTGTCTTTTGTTTGGGGACAAATGAAACTTCCTTGTTGATTTATATTTTGATAGTCTAAGAAGGATTTTCGGAATTGCCAGCGGGCTATAGAGCTGATAATCTCACAGGTGTCTTTTAGTACTAACATTACCTAGTTTTTAAAATTTGATTCCATGATCTATGTCCAAGACCAATGGGCTGCTCTTCTGACTAATCATATTCATTAATCTGCTCTAAAGATGTGATTGCTGTGGCTTTCATCTGGAGGAACTGTGAATTAAGTACTTGGGCCTTCGGAAAATGTGTCCATGTGGCTGATGCGCTTGGTGCTGTAACGTGCATTTGCATAGATTCCATCTTCATAAACATCCATTTTATGCCATCGTGGTTTAAGTTAAAGGAGAATTCCATTGGCAAAGTGATTAGCTGCAGGGGGCAAAAATCATTCCAGTGAATACTGCTTTTCCCTTTGATACATCTCCAAATTGATGTTTCCATCTCATTGTTTTTGTATTTGTTTTTTAACTTTATCTAAAGATTTTTTTAAAATGAGAATTATTTAACAAAAGGCAAACTCTCACCACTTTCTTATGTAAAGCTGATATGACAATGCAAGTGTCAACAAGAGGGCAAGATCCGTCTCAGGGAAATCTTGAAACCTCTAAGTGGAATTTGCATAAAATAGTTCTGGTATTATTATTCACTATTCTTTCCCTGACAGATATGTCAAGGCCTTGAAACCTAAAAGAACAATTATGCTATTGTATCTCTCGGAGGATTCAAGGGGTGTGTCTTTGGTGGAAAAAGTGCTATTAGAGCTTTGAAAGCCGTTAAAAGGCAACCCAAGGGACTCTTTAGCTAGTCATTTTATAAAGAATGCCTCCGCTTTAAGTGTCTTAAAGTACGTTTATTCAACTCTTACTTTCGGCTTTAAAAAAAACCTCGCTAATAATTAATGTCTGTACATTTTTTTTAACATTTGCGTTAGCTATAAATAAAAACTCTAGATGAAGTCATCATTAAGTTTAACTATGATTCTTGTGTGATGGGACCTGCGTCTTTGTCAAATGTCTTGCAACAAATCACCTGTAAGCTTTTTAAAATTATTTTTTATTTAGCTAGCATGGCAGAAGCCATCACCATTGCCAATTATGGACCAAATCAGGAACTAATCAGTAAATCCTTTCCTTGCACAAGCTGGCTTAACTCAACATGTCTGAACATTAGAAAACCCAGCATTGATAAGGCCTGTCTTGCTGCAGCTGGATAGGGTGAGGTAGGCAGTGATCTGACTTTAATTTCCTCTGAAACCTGCTGATGATGTTATTCTGTGGTTCGGCTGGGCTTCAGTGGAAAAAGGCAATGCTAACTTTTCATAGGAATAGTTTTGAAATTCAAGAAAGACACAGAGAGGCATAAAATACCTCTGTCACCTGAGGATACAGTTAGCCCGGATAACTTGCAGTCAAATTGCTGCAAAGATTGTGGGGGCAGGGAAATGTTGATGCAAATGGCCAACCACTAATATACCCTGGTCTGTGTTTTTAATCAATCTAACACGGTACTCTTATTGTATATGTCATAGCATCTGATGATGATAGTCATTTCTTTTCATTTGTGCACTCTGTCACTTTCCATCTTTGGGAGCTGAGAGAAGTCTTTGAAACCATTGACTTTGACCTGTTATTTTATGGATCAACAAAAGAAGGCTTGCAATAGGGGAAACGCAGTCCAGTTAGTCGATGAGAAAGGGCGAAAGAGAACTCTGACAGGCTATGGACACCCCAAGTATCTTTGCCCCACCTTCCATAGTTATAAAATTCTGGCTAGCCCAAGGGCACCTTCAGTAATGACCTCATTCTCCACAATCCAGTGCAGCTCTGAGTGACCACGTGTTAAGATTCTGACTTACTAGATGAAAGCAAAAGGGGTCTGTAAAATTCCTGGGAAACATGCCATTTTCTCTTCCACTAGCACAGGCTCAGCCACCCTGGACATGGAAGCATGGCGGAGAGCAGCAATGTGTATGGATCCTGACGCCACTAGGCACCAGCCCAGACTCGCACTGACTGCCTCCACATGTGACAGAGAAATTTATAGAGATATTCTATAGATTCTAGAGCTATGTCTGTGTTTTGGGGTCTATCACTTGCATTCATACTTAAACTAATGTAGTAACTGCTGTAAATACTAACTTGGCTCCAAGCAATTTGCCTAATGGGTTATTTAGCTCATCCTTTCAAAGCACGGTGGCATCACAGCTTTAGGGGCCCTGAGTCCCTGCTATACCAAATTCTTCACATGGACAACTGTGTCATTCACTGAAAAATCACAACCACCCAGTATAGAATCTGACAATTGGAAGGCTGTGCTTAATAAAGTTTTATAAGAGATTGATGGATGACTATAAATCAATATATAAGGAAGCTGGACAGTCACATGGCTACCCCACACTGTACCTTGATCATATAGTAGAGAAGTAGACGTCTAAGCTTGCATCACAATGTATTTTTTGTGTCAAATGATTCAGTAAAACCACATAGATTTGTCTCTCTGTCTCTCTCTTTTCCTTTCTGGTATTGTTTTATCTCAATCTGATATTAAACAAAGCATAAATCTTGGCTCTTGCCAACTGCTATTTGGTTGGAATTGACTATTGTCTTGACATACGCTGGAGTCTTTAAATTAACAAAGAAAAGAATCAATTTTTAAAATGGCATTTGCATTAAGGATTATAAACGGGCAGTTGGGGAAGCATGAAGATATACATGCGAGTTATGCATAGAGTTGGAGTGGGTTTTTGTCTCTGTCAATATACAGTCTTGCATTATCCATGGGGAAAATATGTTGTGGAAAGTACATGTGGTATTATTAGTATATCCAAGGCTCACAGGTGAGCCAGAGGGTCACTTCTAATCTGGAGAGGTGGAGATTCTTTTTCAGGCATGGTTTTGTGTGTGTGTGTGTGTGTGTGTGTGTGTGTGTGTGTTTTGTTTTGTTTTCCTTGCCCTAACATCTTGGGTTTCCAAATACCTTTGTTGTAGTTTTTCACACACCTTATTTTTATGTGTGATTGATGTCTGGCTCCTTTCAGGATCTCAGCTCAAGAAAAATCACACTGCACCCACAGAGTGGGCTCAGGGGTTGCTTTGATTCTTATTAACCAATTACTTCACTCAATTATTCATCTAAACATTATCTACCCACCCAATCTTATAGGTATTGTGCCAAATAGGGGATCTAGAGTTGAATAAGACTCAATGCCTCCCCCTAGGAAAGTTCATAGGCTAGTGAAATACAGACAAGGAAAGAGGTAATTCCAATATGAAGGAATAAGGCTGCCTAAGGGAAGCAAAGGAAGGCTTGACCGCCTCGTAGGAGCTGTTCAGGAAAAGAGGTGGTGGCTGGGGTGGCTGGGAATTCTGAGTACCTTAGAAAAAGTTTCAAGACAGCATCAGAACATGCTGAAAAGTCAGAAATGAAACTGTAAGAGGAATACAAACACTGATTATAGACATAGATTTCCAAATGTTTAGCAACCTATGTATGTTTTTAGTTATTATTATTATTATTATCAGTGTTACTAGTAGTAATGTAAGTTTAGTACAAGAAATTCATATTTTCAAAGCAGAGCCCTGATGGCTATTGCAAGTACTTACAATGTTGTTCTCCGACCATGGTGGATGAGAGATGGCAAGATTCAATGATACATGTTCACAGGTAAGCTGGTTCATTACTTCCTTCTTCGAGTTTTCCTATTTCAAGGCAATCATTAAATTAGAATACAAATTACATGGCAATGCAGGATCTTAATATCCTCGATTCTTGCTACCCACTTCCCAAATGTAAGGGATTCCGGTACATTTTCTTCATGATGTACATTGAAAATAATAATAATAATAATGACAATAAATACATATATAACTTTCACCATTTTCCAAGCACCATTACAGGACTTTTCCATTATTCACTTAGGCTTCCTTATAGTTTGATGAGATGATTACCTTTGCTATTCCCATTATACTCATGGAGAAACTGAGCTGGAGGCCTTGAAGTCACTTAACTGAGTTCACAATGAAACAGCATCAGGATTTGAACCCAGGCCTTCTTAGTCCAGAGCTCAGAGTCTAATCTCCTCATGCTTCTGTAGAGAGATTCTCTGATTTTTTGCCTTATCTCCATGGTACAGACTAAGAAACCAAGCTCAGCAACAGTAGATAACAGCAAGTTGCTGGTCGTGCATTTGGAAATGGTGGAGTGGCATGATCCTCATTTTTTTCCAAATTCCAGGCTCCGTGAAATGTAAAACATCTAAATTAATGCTGAAAACGACCTGGGCCTTTTTTGTTGGGGGGATGGAAGTATGGACCTGAAAACTGGGTTGACATTTTCCATCTGAAAAGTCTGGGAATTTGTCACTGTGTGGGCGTCGTCCGCCCTCTACCATCCCTTTTCAACTTCTGACTCATCTCCAAGTCTCTTTCTATTCCTAGCCTCTTTCTTCTCCCCATTCCCCCTCAACCCCATGACTGTGAGTGTGTCAGCCATCACACTGGTTCCCTTCCTGTTTCCAATGTCTCCTGGACCCAGGGAAGCTCCCAGTAGCCCTGCCTCAGCTGCCCTTTGTATTTGACCCCCTCCTGTGTGAGCAGGAGCCTGCAGAGTCCCACCTAAGCTGTCCAAGGTAAAGGGTGAGCATTGCAAGTTAGACCACGAAGCATTCTGGTGTGATGGGTAATTTAGCTATTGAGTGAAAGGAAGAGAACTTTTAAGTAGGCAGCAGTGAAAGCTGACCACAAACTTGTTGGGGGAATAAAAAGCAGCAAGTTAGATGGGAAATGGGCAATCATTAAATTGAAGCCTTCCAAAAGATAGGAGAAACTTTTACAAAAGGTTCTAAAAGTGAGATTTAGTACCCCTAGAGTCTGGGGTGAAGAGCATCTGCACCCTGATTGGGTAGAGAAAGCCCTTATTGAGTCCAGAGGTCTTGTTTCTACGATGATTTTAGCTCCTACCTGTTACCTATGTGGTGGTTCTTTAGATGAGGCTAAGCAAATATCTTCCCCTCCATTGTCTTATTTGTAAAATCAGGTTTGATTGGATAACCTTTGTAGACATTACTAAATTCAATTACTTTTAGTGTCATTGGCCATACAAAAGTACTCATATGAATATTTTTATGCAAATATTAATTTGGATTTTTCTTTCCTTCTATTCTAAAATATTTAGATACTCAAAACTGAAAGTTTAAAATAAATTAGAAAGTAGTAGAAGAAAGAAACTTCTATGCAAACATCCATCATGCATTGGTGCATTTTATTCCAATCTTCTATACACAGCAATTTGTTGTTTGTCGAGCTGTCTGGTGCACGTGAAACAATGTGGTGTGTATTTTTCACTCTGCATCACTTTATATGTCAATATCATATCACATTTAATGTTCGGTCCCAGTTATTGCAAACTCTTCCTACACAGATTTAAGACCACAGAGCAGTCCGTATATATAGCATGACAGAGCTGAGCATTATTCTATATCTTTTCTGTCCTCAAGCCCCTGTTTCAACCTACTGCACCACCTCTGCACAGCCTCTGCTGGAAATGGGAGCACATCCAGAAGGTAGTCAGGAGAGTCAATTAAGGGAGCATTCAGCACATAAGAGAGGTCACACAACCGGGGAATTGCAACTGTAGGGGCTGCTGCACCTGAGGGTGGCAGACGGTGCAGTGGCCCAAGTGTGGAGATGGCTAGAGCCACAGGAGGGGAGAGCAGCCATGCAGGAGGATGCCCAGAGCTGCAGCGAGTGCCTGTAGAGTCCTCACCGAGATAACTTGGGCTGCTTTTGTCCTGAGCCCCTCTCTCCATTGTGGTTTAAAAGCAGCCCAAAGATTTCTTATCTATCCAAAACAAAATCAAACAAAATTAAATAAAAAGCCAGTTCCAGGATGTGGGCAGAGAACAGACATGAGTCTGTTTCCCTGCCCCTTCAGTCTCCCCTCCTCCCTCCCTTACAAATTTTTCTTTATGAAATGGGACAAAGGACAGGGGATTGAGGCAGGGATTATGTGTGAAAGCAGTTGTTGTGCCCAAGGCTCTCCGGAAGGGCAACTTGGCACTTCTTCAAGAGCAGACTCTAAACGAGAATGTGAAGCAGGAGCACAGGTCTCAGCGCACGGCCTGGACCTGTGCCTGGCTGTGCCATCCTGTGTGGGCACCAGCACCTTAACCGGCGCTTCCATTTTTCTGGCTTCTCCAGCACAGCCCAGGAGATGCTGAGAGAGAAATCCAGAGGGGAAGGTTCCTCCAAGACCTCAAGGCTACCTCAGCCGACTTCAGTAGAGTGAACAACAGCCTTGGCATGCCAAGGACACAGTTCCAAAATGAGTGACTTTCGGTAGTGTAGCTAGGAAGTTTCCAGGAAAACCAGGAAGAGCTGGTCACCCCAAGTCCAAGAGTATTGAGACTCCATGGCAGCATACCAAGCTAATACTCCATTCATCATATCTTTGGTTAGCCTGTGGTCATCCTGGGTCCTGCCTCCTGTGACCTTTGTATGAACTGCATGGGTGCAGTGTGACTGCATCCAGGAGAGAAAACTGACACCTCCAGCGATGTGGGGACTCACCTGAGGTCGGGTTAGGACCAAGACAAGTCCTCATCTGGGTTTGGTCACTCAGGCAGGCTCAGACTCAACACCAGCACTACTAGCCAGTTCCCAGGAGACGGCATTCCACTGAACAAGGTTTGTCTATGCCCAAACAAGGCTTTCTCTTGCTACACACACTAGAAATTCCAAACTCCCCTAATACGATGTGCTCAATAAATATTTGCTGACCTAACAAGTGGAGGGAAAATTCAGTAAAACCTCTTTTCAGTAGACCCATGGTGGGTTGTTTTCCCTTAGGTTTCACTCTACTGAAGGACCCACAAAGGCAAGACTGTACCTATCTGTGGGCCATGGTACCCATACCCCTAAGGGTGTCAGGGACAGCAGAGTCTCTCAAAAAAATGTTGACTTAAAAGGCAAGATGTAGACTTACTGTGAAGGAGATGATTTGGGGCCCCTTGGGACACATAGAAGAAAGTACCCTGACAACAAAGCCCATGGCATTATAATAGCTCACCCTGATGGAAGCTGCTTGGAACTTAGGATGATGACATCCTATTCTGAGTCTGGCTCTTCCTGAGCAGCTGTGAGGTGATCAGGAAGAACTCCCATAAGAAAAAAGTATGTGCAGCCTCTATGATGCTCAATTCTCGGTCCATCTCCTAAGGATAGCGGGGCCATGGATATGTGGCTCACGGTAGTTGGAAAGTTGTTGGAAGTCTTTGATTTTGAGGAGAGGGCATGGCCCAGACATTTTCTAAATAAATCTGGTCTTTTTCATCTTCAAGGAGAGGCGCCAGGGCTTCACAGTCACCTCCTCCACCTTGGTCTCCCTCTCTGGGGCTGAGGCTGAGGCCTAATTACCTCATTAAAGTTGAGAATCCGAATTAATGTCCTTCCTTCCTTCCTTCCTTCCTTCCTTCCTTCCTTCCTTCCTTCCTTCCTTCCTTCCTTCCTTCCTTCCTTCCTTTCTTCTTTCTTTCCTTCCTCCCTCCCTTCCTTCCTTCCTTCCTTCCTTCCTTCCTTCCTTCCTTCCTTCCTTCCTTCCTCCC
>CAUYON010118186.1:0-20963 GCA_963573935.1 Arctocebus calabarensis
TGTGGCGAGCACCTGTAGTCCCAGCTACTTGGGAGGCGGAGGCAAGAGACTCGCTTGAGCCCAGGAATTGGAGGTTGCTGTGAGCTGTGATGCCGCAGCACTCTATCCAGGGTGACAGCTTGAGGCTCTGTCTCAAAAAAATAATAATAATAATTTATTGAGATTTATGACTAAAATATAAATAAGAATTGATAAAATTCTTGGGAGAAATTAGGCATTTAGTACAAAATTAAAGGATGAGCACAAAAAAATAAGTTTCATTTTAAGGCATAAGGAATTTTACAAAGTGAACATTTTAATTTTACCCACTTAGGGATACCAGTTTTAACACATCAGTGTGATACCGCATTTTTTTTTAAATAAAAAAATCAGAACATTTTCATCAGCTCCATTTCCTTGTTCATTTAACAGACTAAACCAGTTCTGTGCATGAGACACCGTTCCTTTACATACAGAATCCTGATGCAAAACACTTTCAAGATTACTCACGATATGGACCTACAACTTAAATGTTATTACATCACCGTGATTCATACCAGATTAAAGATACCAAAGGGCATTACCTGTAAGATAAGAAGGCCCAGGAAATATAAATTGGCTGCTCTCTTAAACTGCTCGAACAAATTCATTGGTAGAAAGGTAAAAGCGTTGTACTTATATGTTTTAATTGCATTATTCTGTTGGGAAAAATAAAAGAAAGTCATTCTAAATGACGGCACACATTTATCCCAGTGCATACACATCTGCAAAAAAATCACTAAGTCTCACAGCCAAGAGTGATACAGGAATGCATTTTGCCACTCAGAAAGATATTGAGATTTCTTTAAGCTTCCAGGTGAGCCTTAAAATGACTACTTGGAGTCTTATGTCAAAACAATAAAAGATGCAGATGTCAGACCATGATCAAATGAAGCCTGCTGTTAGATTCTGTGATCCATTAGAGCCCCTTTACAACAGGCAGACATCAACAGGGGCAAGCAAGGAGAGAAACATTTTTACTCAAGGCAGGGAGAGATTGAGGCTACTGTGGAAGAAAAAGACATGGATTGAATTGTGTCCCCTAAAAGGTATGTTCAGGTCCTAACCCACCTACCTGTGAGTGAGATTTTATTTGGAAATAGAGCCTTTGTAGATATGCCCGAGAAGAAGTCATACAGGCAGGACTAGGGCAGGCTAATCCAATGCCTAGTGCCCTCAGAAGAGGAGGGAAGTTGGACATGGAGCAGAGCTCCTTGTGAAGATGGAGGCCGAGATGGGAATGATGTGCCTACCAGCAAAAGAATGCCAAGGGATCACATGAAGCTGGAAGAGGCATGAGATAGAGTTGTCCTCAAAGCCTCCAGCAGGAAGCAATCCGGCCGAGAGCCCCCAGTAGCGAGAGAATAAATTTCTGTGGTCTCATGCCACCCAGTTGTGCCTTAAGGCTTTATTGTGGCAGCCCGAGAAGACTAAAGCAGACACCTCACAACCTCACACAATGGGTGATCTTTATCATATTTCAAAGGTAACAAGTATTTTTTAAGTGAAAACATCTTTAAAGTCTCTAAAATCATCCCAGGCAAAGGAGGAGAAGGTAAGTTACTAAGATTCCTTTCAAGCTCATTACTTTCAAACGTAAAGCTTCTGTGATATCCTTAGATATTTGTTTCCAAACCTTTTTAAGAGATTTGCACATACACAGGGAAATTTTCTATTTACGTAATTCTGTTTTGTTTTGTTTCAGATCATTCCCACCCACCCTGAGGGCAAACTTATAAAAATGACATTCTATAGAAATAACAAAGATCGTCAATAGCTCCAGGGTAGTGATTACCTGGGAAGGGAGCTGTAGCATCAAGCTAGCACACATGCTCACTACTGGAATAACCTGGGGGTTTGGGGGTCTCACTTTGTCACCCTCAGTAGAGTGCCATGGCAACATAGCTCACAGCAACCTCAAACTCTTGGGCTCAAATGATCCTCTTGCCTCAGCCTCCTGAGTAGTGGAGACTACAGGCACCTGTCATAACACCCAGCTATTTTTTAGAGACAGGGTCTCATTCTTGCTTAGGCTGATTTTGAACTGATGAATTCAGGCCATCCACCTGCCTCAGCTTCCCGGAGTGCTAGGATTACAGGTGTGAACCACCACACCTGGCCCGTTGTTTTTGTTTTTTGAGACTCTTGGGCTCAAGCGATCCTTTTGCCTCAACTTCCCAAGTAGCTGGGATGACAGGTGCCCCTCACAATGCCCGGCTATTTCTTTTTTAGAGACAGGGTCTTGCTCTTGCTCAGGCTGGTCTCAAACTCCTGAGCTCAAGCAGCCCACCCAGCTTAGCCTCCCAGAGTGGTAGGTTACAGGCATGAGCCACTGTGCCTGGCCTCAAAACTGGTTTTAAATGAAAATAATTTGGGAAGTTAAAATCAACTTACCGCATATTTACTCTCCTTAATACAGAAGAACTTTGTGTTCATAAAATGAGATTGTTCATGGTACTTTCGATCATTTGCCTTGACTTGCCATGTACACTCTTTAAGAAAGAAATAGAAAACGTTGATAAGCAAAAAATTAGCATGTTGTTAGGAGTTGAATTGCGTTCTCCCCAGAAGTCCTATCTCCTCCCCTCATCTTCAGAAGGTGACCTTGTTTGAAACAGGGCTGTAGATACAGTCAAACCAAAGGGAGGTAATTAGAATAGACTCTGCTCCAATAGGACCGATGGTTTTATAAAAAGGGGGAATTTGGACAGTGAGATAAATGAAACATGACGAGGCACTGCAGGAAAATGACCATTACAAACCCAGAAGAGACGGAGAATAGATCCTTTCTGTCCTCACAGCTAGAGGAAGGAGGCAATAGCTCAACATCAGAATGCCTTGATGAAGGCGTTAGCATGTCGCTGCTATGAATTCTCAAGACAAGGTTGCTATAGATTAAGAAGAAAACTCGAGGCAGCCCCCCTCATAGGTCTCCATGAGCACGAATGACAGATGGACTTCCCCAGTGATACAGAGTGGGTGAACCTGCTCTTGATAATCCCTTCCCACCAAACTGGCTGAGCAGAAAAATTAACAAGTAGCATGGCACTACCATATTTGGAGACAAGAATACATTAAAGAATATTTATGAGTAAAGAATTATAAAAATATCTTTTTTTTTTTTTTTGAGACAGAGTCTCACTTTTTTGCCATGGCATCATAGCTTACAGCAACCTCAAACTCCTGGGCTCAAGCGATCCTCTTGCCTCAGTCTCCTAAGTAGCACCCCAGCCTCAGTCTCCTAAGCAGTACCCCAGCTAGTTTTTCTAGAGATGGGGTCTCGCTCTTGCTCAGCTGGTCTCCAACTCCTGAGCTCAGGTGATCCATCCATCTCAGCCTCCCAAAGTGCTAGAATTACAGGTGTGAGCCACCACAACTGGCCCTAAATATACCAATCTTAATACTCCAATATGATAATAAGATAAATCAAGATATCATACTTTTGAAAATGTTGTATTTCATTTTTTAAAAATGACTCATTTTCTGGACTTCTGCTTCCTCAGAAATATAGATAATATTGGAAGAGAGGTAAGTGTAGACTACTAAAAAAACAATGCAAGTAATTAACTTGATTATTTTTTTTAAAACCACACACACAAAAAAATCACAGAACGCTTATTAATATGGGTTGAGAAACGTTGCCCTATAGCACGGGTCTTTAGGAAGATGGTAAAACAGCACTCGGAGGAATTGGCCATTTCGACCAAACATTCAAGTTTGCTTATTCGTGTCCAAGCATGGAGAAGAAAACTTTACTGGACATTTGGATTGTAGAGCTAAATTACAGAAAAAGTCAGCATCTTGCCTCATTTTCTAAATGGAAATATTGACAAAGAAAAAAAAGAAATAATAAACTCAATCAGAAAAAAAATGCACCTTCACCATATGGCCCTTTAGCTAAAAGCTAGAAAGCTAACAAGAACTGTGCCAATAAAGCCATTAATGTTTGTGTCCGCAGATGCATTTAACAGCCACCACATGTGGTTCCAATCACCCCCAGCCTGGGAAATGTTTGTGTCATCAATACATCTAAACGCTGCTACGTGACGTCCGGAGTGTTCCCCTGGTCGCCAAGTCCTTTGATCACTGCCATCTGGAAGAGGAGGTGGGTTCAAACTTGTGCCTCTTCTTCTCAGCGGTGGCTCTGGACTCTTGCTTACAGATCCGCCGTCCACGACAGAGCGCACTGGCTGCTCTGAGACACAGCAAACCGGGAGAGTAAAACGCTTCAAAGTTTAACCCCAAAAGAACATTTAAACCCAGACAGTGGAAGAAAGAAATGGGAAAAGAACACAAACAGGTCCCACAAAGGGGTAATTCAAATGGCTGCAGGACACGGAAAAGAGACCCAGGGTCATCAAAGAGAAGTGTGGTTCTTCGGGGAGGTACAAACTTTCATCCCCAAATGGCAAAGTAAAGAGTAAAGAATTTGATGACACTCTGAAAAGAGCGTGAAGACACAGGTGCTCTGAGGTAGCTCTGAGAAATTGGCCGTATCTCAAAGTTCACATTCACGTGCACACATGGAGCAAGTCCGCGTCCAGGAATGAGCCTCTCCGTATGCGCTGCAGGGCTCCTCGGGCCTGTTTATCAGACAGATGACAAACTACTGGGATGCCCATGAGAACAGCTGATTAAACACGCAGTCAGCAAAAAAGAAAGAAGTGTCTTGACAGCATGGAAGGAAAGTCCTGCCCAGGACACTGGCAGGTGGCCGGAGCACGTGAGTGTCATCCATCCTGTGCTTTCAGCTACGTGGTGCACAGAATTCATACACAGCGAGCGCACACCTGTACATGTGCCTATGGGTAATAAGGGCACCAGTTTGTATAGCAAGAGCAGGTATTCATTGCACATATGAGTGTGTATATCTCTGGCAAGATACAGGAGAAACTGGTAATGGGTGGGGAAAAATGGAAAATAGATGAATGAGGACAGCAGAGGCAGGGAGGGAAACTTCATTCTTACCCTGGACCCTTGTATGATCAGATTCATTTGCATGTACTACCTTTTTAAAAAAATATGCTTGCGATTCCTTCCCTCTATTGGTTTATATGTGAAGCAAATATAGAAGTTGCCTGAGCCTGGGACAAGAAAGGATGAGAACTAAAGAAATAAAAATGAGAAAAAGATGAGCCCATGATCCGAGTTTAGGTGATTGAAGGGATGGAGAGGCCCCAGGTGAACTGCAGGATTCTGGAGGGGTCAGCCTAGTTGGGAGAATGGTGCGTTGTAGTTACGCTGAATTGAAGATGTCCAATGGACATGTGGTAGAAGCGTCCACCTCGGGTTGTAAAGTCAAATGCTGCTCTTGGCCTCGGGAGAAAGAAAAGAAAGCAAGGAAAATGGTTTGGGAGGGGGAAGCAGAAGGAAAGGCGAAGGTGAAGGGAAGGGAAAAAGAAGAGAGGGGGCAGGCGGGTCCACAGGTGGTCATACTCATAAAAACACCGTCACCTAATTCACCCTCTAAGAACATGCCACTTACATGGGTGCATTAAAAACCAAAACCCAGGCTCAGCGCCTGTAGCTCAGCAGGTTAAGGCGCCAGCCATGTACACCTGAGCTGGCGGGTTTGAATCCAGCCTGGGCCTGCCAACCAACAATGACAGCTGCAACCAAAAAATGGCCGAACGTTGTGGCAGGCGCCTGTAGTCCCTGCTACTTGGGAGGCAGACGCAGGAGACTGGCTTGAGCCCAGGAATTGGAGGTTGCTATGAGCTGTAATGCCACGACACTCTACCCAGGGCGACAGCTTGAGGCTCTGTCTCAAAAAAAAAAAAAATAAATAAAAACCAAAACGCAATTGATTGCTCTAAGCCAGGATTGCAGCCTGGGAATGACAGCTCAGGGCTGTCTATAACCAAATGATTAAGAACAAAACTTGTGTCACTTCCCAGGACAATGGCTGCACCATTCTTGGTCATTCACCCTCTCTCATCACCAGCTAACCAGCAACACCTCCGCTTGGCCGTTAGAGAAAGTCCCCAATCCGAAGTCCACAAGCTTCAAAACGATGACGCTTTCCTGGACCATTGGGGACCTTCCGCTCCATTACTTGCCCCACAGTGGTTCTGTCACCGGCTGAGGCAGATTGCATTCCGCACCAGCGGCCGTAATAGCATCGCCCAGTGGACCCGCTCTCCTGCAATGCACCCTTGTCCCCTGCCCACTGAGAAGAGGCCTCTAATTTCTGTTCCGTTGAATCAGGGCTGGCTTTCGCGACTTGTCTGTAACCTAGAGAGTGTGGCGGAAGGGATGCCACATGACTTCCAAGGCACAGTCAGCGAAGGCGGCAAGGCTCTGCTCCTATCCCTCCAGATGCCAGTTCCCCAGGTGGCCCCTCCTGGGACTCTTCCCTGAGCCCAGCATCGTGCTGGGAGGGTCCCAGGTCTCACAGAAGTGCTCTCGTCCAGGGTCCCAGCTGAACCTCTAAGCCGTCCAGCTCAAGTGCCAGACATGGGGGTGGAGAAGCTTCCAGATGAGTAACGCCCCTGCAGTTAAAGTCACCTCAGCTGAGTCCCACACATCACAGAGCAGACAGGCCCCTCCCTATCATGTCCTGAGTCCTGACACAGCATCTGTGAATATCAGGGAATAGTTATTTTATGCCAAAAACGTGGGAGTGTTTCTTCTTTAATATTTAATTTGAATTTAATAATGTTTCATCTTTAATAGTCTATCACTCATGTTCGTGAGTCACAAAGCATCCCTGAGGCCTCTTCTTCCCTCAACCCCCACGTCTAATAAGACTTGTGAATGTCGGGTGGCGCCTGTGGCACCAGCCCCATATGCTGGAGGTGACGGGTTCAAACCCAGCCCCAGCCAAAAACTGCAAATAAATAAATAAATAAATAAATAAAGACTTGTGAATGTCAACCCACCCCCCATATATACACACAGTATATGTCTCATGACCTATCCCCTTCTCACCCCCCTGTCCATCTTGGTTTGGGTTTAAATCCTCATCATTTTTTACTTGGATCATTATATATGCCTTTCTCTCCATCACTGCCAAAGTGGAATGGCTAAGATAAATTCATGTGCCCTTGAAAATATGTGAATGCCTACTGTGTGCTCTGCATGGTACCCACACAGCCCCACTTCCCAGGAAGCCTACAGTCTAGCCGGGGAGCTTCATTAGTCACGTGGTCGTTCCAGGCCTCGACCATAAATGCCATAAAGAGTATGATGGGAAGTTCAGGGCTTGAAACCACACAATAGGGAGGTCTGGTCTAGCCTGGGTAGGGGCTCAGACAAGGCTCCCCTAAGGAGGTGATGCTCAAGGCTGAGGAGTCGTGGGGTAGGAGCTGCTCCAGGCCGAGGGGACAGTGGTACAGCATCATGGGTGGGGACGGCCTGTGTGTCCCAGGAACTGAGGGCAGGACAGGGTGGCCGCAGCACAGTGAACAAGGCTGTGAGCAGCAGGCAGCCAGCCGACTGAGAAGAGGAAGGCAGGGCCAAATCACACTGCCCTGAGTGCCCAGGGAAGGAGCTCGACTCTGATTCCCAGAGCAGCGACACCTTTTCCACGATGAAGCCTGGATTGAGAGGTGCAAACACGGGCCCAGCATCCGCAGTGGAGCAGCTTCTGCACACCCCGCTGTGTATTTTCAGCCTAAAATGATCATCGAGCCCTTCAGGGTGGTGCCCATGCTCACTGGGCACAGCTGTGCTCCACTTGGTCCTCTAGGCACCCCTGTTCCCTTGGACCCCCCTTTATGGCCAAGTACTCACTGTGCCTCAGCCTGGACCCCACTAGGGAGTTTACCTTCTAACTCAGTGGCTTTCAACCTTCCTAATGCCATGACCCTTTAGTACAGTTCCTCATGTTGTGGTGACCCCCAACCATAAGCAACGAAAATAATTTTCTGGTTGGGGGTCATCACAACATAAGGAACTGTATTAAAGGGTCGTGGCATTAGGAAGGTTGAGAACCACTGTTCTTACTCTAACCTGGTCCCCTGCCCACACCTCTGTAAAAGCGCTCTAATGCATTCATGCACAAATCCCCACTGAGCCTCTATGACCTCCCCAGGCATAAAGCCTGGTGCCCTGAAGCCAACTCCAAGTGAGATGGATTGGAACCTACATTCTCAAAACACTTACAGATTAGGTCGAAGATGAATGAGCTACAACCAGTCAACCTGATTTAAAACTGCATGGGGGTGGGTGTTGGAAGGGGGAAAAGGGTGGATGCCTATCCAGCTCTTCTCTCATATCCTCATTCCCCTGGGTTTGATTTTAGTTCTTCCATATGCCATGGGCAGGCTACATTCCCTTCTGCCAGACAGCCTCTGTGTGGGGCTCCCCTCTTCCGTATCACAGCTCAGGGACGCTGTTTTCACGAGGAAGCCTTCCCCAACCCCACCCAGGGCAGACTCCTTCGTCACCATCAATCAAGACCAAGGCCAAGGCCAAGCCACTGTGAGTGAGGCTTTTTGTTTAATTGCAAGATTTAGCTTTGCCCTGGTTGTTTCTGTAATGGTGGACTTTCCTGTAGATTCAGATGTCTGCCTTCTCTGTTTGAAAAGACTTCTGCTTTGGCCTGACACAAGTGCACTAAACCTGGGTCGGTGACCCAGTCTAAGGTTCAACTGAGAGCTACGGTCGCTCTGGGAGGTATGAGTGTCTACCAGTCTGGAAAGAAAGGGAAGGCTGGAGAAAGCTGTGTAAGATGGCAGAGGCAGGTGTGACCCAAATTGCCAAAATAATCCTCAATATGTAGGCACACAGATTGGTGGGAAAACTGCTATTCATCCATCCATCCATCCATCCATCTACCCATTGTACTTGGATTTGGGGGGAAAAGGATCAATTGAAAAGAATGACTCTCCAGCTTCAGTTTAGGGGGCAAAAGAATACCCTAATGGGAAGAAGATGGACCAGGAAGAAATCCTGATGACAGAGGATGGCAGAGGAAATGACAAATGAGGAGAGATGCTTTGGTTTGATGTGAAAAATGTAAGGGAGGAACCATCAGGTGGGAGTTAACAACACCCAATATTAACTGAGCACTTACCGTGTGCCCCAAATTGTTCCAGTTTCTTTACATGTGTGTTCTGATTTAACCCTCACTACCAGCCTATGAAGTAGGTACCAATAACGTGCCCATTTTACAGACAGGAACAGTAAGGCACAGAGAGAGGAGTCCCTTCCTCCAGATTACTTAGCTAGAAAGCGGTAAAGGCAAGACTCAAACCCACAGTCTGAGTCCAGGGTGTCCCCTCTAAATTGCTGCAAGGCACATGGGCTCTTGAAGTCACGTGTGGAGACGTGCTCTGTGAAGCAGATTGAAGGGGCTAAGCTTGTCACAGGAGAGGAGAGAGAGAGAGACGGAGAGAGCAGAGTGTGAGCAGGAATAAGAACATTTAATGGTGGAAGGCAGAAGAGTGGCCAGAAGGAAGGAGAAAAAGGAAGAGGAAAACACATTGGATGGAACAAGAGGTAGGAAGACAGTGGTTGGTAAAAAGCTCATTGGACTTGGCACCTGGGTCCTTGGTGAGCCGTAAGAAAGTGTTATCTATCTGCACTGCGTCAGGACAGCCCACAGAGGGATGAGCCACGTGGATGGGAGGATGACAGTAGAAAAGGAGGTTCCAGGTTGACTATGAGAATAGGTACAGGAAAGCAGCCCAAAGCAGAGAGCAGGACGCAGGCAGGCACTTGCTGTGGAAGGCTGTGTGTCTGCAGCTGCCGCAGGCCAGAGCTGTCAGATGGAGGAGTAACAGAGCAAAGTGGCAAGGAGGCAGGAAGAAGCGTGGAGGCAGGAAGCGTCCTTCTCATTTCACGCCCCGCTCTGCCGATCTGTACCGATCCGAAACCCTCCCCCAGGGCACTTCTTCCCCAGGACCTTCCCTCTGAGCTGCTTCCTGATGGCCAGAGTTACTCATGTTGTTGGTCTAGGAACACCAGGATGGCAGATGGTGACCTAACAAAACAGCATTCCAGAGCTAAGGGATTTGGGGACTCTTTGGCTGAACAAGGTTGGACTGGTTTCTTTAAAGCCCACACTTCCCGGATCCTTTCATGCTAGTGGGCGGCACTTAGTTCCAGAGCGGGATAACGAATTCTGAGTTTCCAGTCGTGGGGGCCACATAATCTGCGTCTGGGAGCATGTGGTGCAACTAGTATTCCCAGAATGCGTTCTGAGCAAGACTGTTCTAGCATGTTCTTCAGGAGCAGACGTGCAACTAAAACATTCCCACTTGTGTCCTCCAATCCCTGCTCAAGGCGAACTAAGGGCAAAGTTACGGAGTGAGCTCTGAGGGCTTATCTCTCCGTCCACGGCACATTCTAACAACATGTTGGTGCTTGTTCTCCAGCCTCCTGGCACACAATAAAGGCCCTTCAGCTGAAATGCACTTTCAATGAGTCTCTCAAAACACTTGTTTAACAGGAAAGCTCGGTTGGGCGAGGGCATTTTCTTTCTTTACAAAAAGAAACCAAGTTTCTGTGCTCCGATGATATCATTCTATAAATGACTGCAATTCACACACTTTCAGGCAATGCTTTGCCGGAGCGGGGGCCAGCCTTGGTGTTACTCAGTCCGATGGTGCCACACGCTGAGTCATGCTCTGGGGTCTTAACAAACTGATTCTTTCAGGGAAGTCATCTGTGATGTGAAATGTCAAGACAGGCAGATGATGATTAAAAAAAAGTAATAAATAAAAGTGGGGCGGGGCATGTGGCTCAAAGAGTAGGGCGCCGGCCCCATATACCGAGGGTGGCGGGTTCAAGCCCAGCCTCAGCCAAAACTCAAAAAAAAAAAAAATTAAAGAAGAGTTGGGGTAACACTGATCTTAATTGGGAAATTGTCCAAATGAGAACATGGAGGGTGGGACAGAGAGAGGAAGAAGGACTAGAGGAGAAAGATGGGGGAGGAAGGGGAAGAAGGTTGGATGGGAGTTTGTAGGGCAGACGTGCAAAGGGAGGAGAGAGGTCCAGCATTTACCGAATGTCCTCTGAGCGCTTGGGAAGGGCAGAGAGAGGTGTTAGAGTAAGGATTTTTGTAAAAGTCACTGGCAAAAGTCAGTTGACAGTGTTTTTGAGAAATAACAAATACCCAAGTCCCCTAAGAAGATAAACCACCCCTGGAAAAGATTGTGAAGAGCCACACTCAAGACTGGGCTCCTTCACCGCCCATGTAATGAGGGCAGAAATTGACCAAAAATATGACCTGCAAACAGAAAAACAAAGAAAGGGCCCTGACAGCTGGAATGTGCAGGCAGAGTTGGAAAAAACATAGATGAGAGTTTCCACCCACAACATGCTTCCCTGGCATTTCTGCAAGCACTCAGGCCCTTTGCTGCGTACTGGACCATGCATCTGATCAAGTGGCACCAAGTTCCAGCGGCAGAATTCACCCCTTACCCACAAGGAGCCAATTCTCTGGCCAACCGGTAGGATATCTACATATGGCAGCGATTCTAAGACAGAGAAAGCAGCCTGAGCAGCGCAGCTGGGAAAGGAATGAGGAAGCAGCATGTTTATTCACTATTCAGGCAATCACCTAGAACTCCCTTGCTAACTTGTCGGGCTGCTCCAGCTTTGTCCCTCCCCAGCCCACTGAGATCCAGTCTGGACCTGTTATGAGAGGCCACTTTCCTGCTCACAAAAGGTGGAGACGCCATTCTAATTTCACTGAAGTATCATGATTTTAGTATCTTCTGCTTCAGAACAGGAAGCAGCTTAAAATTACAATGAGAAATCCGCACTAAGGTCTAATGTGCCTAAATGTTTGATATGGAAAGTTGGAAATGAACAATATATATGAGTCAAGGCCTCCCCAAGTCTGAATGAGATGGGCCCCCATGGACACAGGTTCTCCCCACATTGAGGAGTGGTTTCCTAGTTTCCTACCCAGGAAACTGAAGAACAACAATCCGACCAGAATGGGCAGAATCATTGCAGAAATGGGATTTCATAGCGGGGAGGATGGGTGGAGGGAGGGCAATTGGTGGGATCACACCTACCGTGCATCTTAGCAGGGTACTGGTGAAACTTATTAAATGTAGAATATCAGTGTCTTCATATAGTGATTAAGAAAATGCCATGAAGGCTATGTTTAAGAGTACGATCAAAATATTTCAACTTGTATATGAAGTCAGCATATTGTGCCCCATGATTGCACCAATGTACACAATTATGATTTAATAAAATTATTAAAAAAAAAAAAGAAAGAAAGAAATGGGATTTCATAGCTTGTCACTTTATCTACAGGAAAGGTGTTAGAAAAAAACAGTCTTGCCCAGGCACTGTGGCTCACGCCAATAATCTTAGCATTCTGGGAGGCCTAGGCAGGTGAACTGCTTGAGTTCAGGAGTTTGAGACCAGCCTAAACAAGAGCAAGGCGACACCTGTACTAAAAATAGAAAAATTAGCTGGGCGTGGGTAGGCACCTATAGTCCCAGATACTTGGAAGACTGATGCAAGAGGATTGCTTAAGCCCAGGAGTTTGACGTTGCTGTGAGCTATGATGCCATGGCACTATAACCTGGGCAACAGAGTGAGATTCTGTCTTAAAAATAAATAAATAAGCAAACAAAAAACAGATGGCAGAACCCCAAAAAGAGAACCTAGAAGGCAGAAGCTTCTAGAAAACCTGCAAGGGCAAAATGGCAGTGACAGGGACCTCAGGGAAACCATGTGAAACCAAGGTGGTCCTGATGGAGGCTGCAGGGGAGCTGAGCCTGGGAGGCTGGAATCAGAACCCTACCACAGCAATTTCTGTAATCAAGAAACTAAAGTCATCTGGTTGGAATCAGAGGGACCATGGAGGAAATCTTTTCAACCTGATACCTGCAGCAAATCTGGGGTCCAAAGAGAAAAGGCTGAGCTTCTGCGTGGAGAACAACTACAAGAGAAGTCCACATTTGTTTGCCCGGATGGGAGACCCAGCAGGAAATGAAATAGAAAAACCGCAAGGAATAAAGCATAACAGTGAAGGTCAGCTATGCTGCTGCCCTAAGTGATGTATGCCTGTGACCACTTTCATACCACATGGGCAGAGTAGAGCAGCCTCAAGAGAGACTGTGTGGTCCACAAAGCCTGGAAGGTCTATCTACTCTCTGACCGTTAACAGAAAGTTTGCCCTCGTCCGGACTCGGCCTCTGAAGCCGGCCTGATTCTTGGCAAATGGCACAGGCTGCTCATCACAGGCCTCTGCTGGCCAGCTAAGACCCAGAAAACTCCTGCTGCATTCACAAATAACTGAATGTGAGATAGGATGCCTCCACGCTCCTTCTGAAGGAGCAGCAGGCAGAAGAAGAGACGAGCTGAAAATACTAAAAGGCTCAAAATTGATTCCTGGACCCCCCAAATGTACGGTCCTTTTAGGACTCATACATTACTCTCCGAAAGGGCCCATACATCTGAAATACTTCTGAGAAGATGCTCTCTCCATGCACCAAGAAAGAAGAGACGAAGAAAAGTGCCAAGTACTGGTTGATTTGTTAAAGTCCATTTTTTTGAGCATGACTGAAGGATCATACCATTGTATGACTCTCATTAACCCATCTGTGTATGTACACACACATACACAAGTATGATTTCCTTACTAATGGCTCCAGATCAGTAAATACATATGCACCACTGGTTATTTATATCACATGCCAACAATTTACCAATACAAATAATTTATATCCAAAGACTGACTGATAGGTATACACTTTTAAAATTCCTGGGTAGAGTAACACATAAATTCTTGCACATATAATTCCATTTAAAAAATATATACCCTATGAACTAAGCTTAAAGGCCTCCCTAGATTCTTTAGTCAAGGTAATAATGGATAATCAATTAGCCTTAGATAATTCATTGACCTAACAAGGTGGAATTTGTGCAATGTATTAATTTCAAGTTTCTGAAACTTGAAATTAATTTATTGATTAATAAAACTTACTATTAAAAGGTACACACACACCAAAACCTACTTTCTCTGTAGAACTTCCCAGACTTGGTTTCCCAGCCTGGTCGTGCTGAGGACGATGGATACGCAGCCAAGCCCACCCTCCCCTCTCTCAGTTGCATCTCAGGAGGAGATCAGAGCAAGACAACGCCCACCTAGACTGAATGCACTGATCACTTTTGGCACATGTGCCCAAGCACCCCGTGTGGATTTACACACCTGGCCCCCACCAGCTGGCTCTCACTGGGGTTACCTTTTCTGAAGGTGTCCCGGTTCTCCTCTACTTCCCTGTTGACTCGATTCTGTTCTGGTTCCACAGTGGACTCCTGGTCGTCGAGCTCATCTTCTGTCTCGTCATCGCTGTAGGGAACCACTTCATCATTAGGCTGAGAGTCCTCCTCGAACGTCGTCTCTGAGTCTCTTTCTGTGCTCATTCTGCTGGCAAATTGGAACGACCTGCTTGAAAAGAAAGGAAAACCAGAGTGAATTATGGCTCTTGCCCCATCGTGGCTTGAACGGTGATGGCACCATCAGGAGCGACACCGAGCTCACAGCCGATAAAGGATCAGAGGAGATGACAATCGGCTAATACTATGAAGACTCAACCAGGAGTACAAGTGGGAACCGAACCCCAAATGCCATGGACGCTTCCTAATTATTTAGTGACAATGAAACTGTAGATGTAATTACCGAGTTTACAAACCAGAAACTACACCTAGTCAAAGAGTTATATAAGGACACATTCATCTAAAATTCAGGTTTTAAAAGAAGAACTATTCAGACTAATTGGAATTCTTCTAAATGGTGGTGTGTACTGGCAAAATAAAGACAACATCCGGGATCTTTTCAGCCAGGAGAATTTTCCAGTTTACCATGCTGTGTTTTTAGAACACAGAGTGTGACGCCTACTGAAACGTCTGTGTTTTGACGATGCAGCAACAACTTGTGGTAAGTCTGCTCCAGTTCGAGAGCTCCGGAGTATGGCTATAAATCAGCTCTCACTTTACCACGATCCTCACGAGCCCCTTGCTGGTGGTCTTGCCACAGGCTTCACCTACCAACTCACCCTGGGAAGTGTGGAACTGCTGTGAATATTTTGTGTAATTCTTCTACAAACTACTGTCTGTGGCAGAACCAGATGCCGGGAAATCAGAGAAACAAAAATACTGGCTCTGAGACTGTAAAAAAATGGTTTAGAACTGGCATTTGGATCAGTCTGTAAGAAATATTACTATGGGCTCAGCACCTGTGGCTCAAGCAGCTAAGGCGCCAGCCACATATACCAGAGCTGGGGGGTTCAAATCCAGCCTGGGCCCAGCAAACAACAATAGCCGGGTGTTATGGCAGGTGCCTGTAGTCCCAGCTGCTTGGGAGGTGGAGGCAGGAGAATTGCTTGAGCCCAGGAGTTGGAGGTTGCTGTGAGCTGTGATACCACAGCACTCTACCCAGGGTAACAGCTTGAGGCTCTGTCTCAAAAAAAAGAAAGAAAGAAATATTACTATGGGCTCAGCGCTCAAAGCACAGTGGTTCTGGCATCAGCCATATATACCGGGGCTGTCGGGTTCAAACCAAGCCCGGGTCAGCTAAACAACAATGACAATTGCAACAAAACATGTTCGGGTGTCGTGGCAGGTACCTGTAGTCCCAGCTATTTGGGAGGCTGAGGTAGGAGAATTGCTTAACTCCCTTAAGGAGTTTGAGGTTGCTGTGAGCTGTGATGCCCCGGCACTCTACTGAGGATGACATAGTGAGACTCTAGAAATATTACTATGGACAGAAAGTTTGCCCCCATTACCCAGACTCTTGTTCAAAAGAACATGACCACAGGTGGTACTATTTGCAGTGAGAAGGCATTTCTCAGGCCAGCATCAATGAAAAACTCTCCATCTGGTACAGTAAGATTTGCCTTCTCTCTCTACATGATATTAGTAAGTTATGTTCCAAAGACAGGAAAGGTGGTGGCAGTGCTTTCCACACAGCATGAAGTCATGAAGAGGACAGATAACAAGCCAGACGTAATTCACTTTTACAATGCTGCTAAAGCGGGAGTTGACCCATCCAGTAAGTTGCTGAAGAACGTGGCAATTTTCTTCAACGTCATTGACATTGCAGCATGTGATTTGTATGTGATGTCTGAGGAAATAAATACCCACTGCTTGCAACTTCATTCAAAGAAACGAGGAGGAAGAAGATTTGGCATGATGGCTCTGTAATGAAGACATTAGAAGGTGCACCCAAAATGCATGCGGTCTCCACAAAAATATGCAATGACAAAGAATCTTTGTGGACCCAAGTGCAATCAAGGACAAGGCACGGTGATAGGATGAACCCTCCATATCAAATCAAATGGAAGAGACAACCAATGAAAAGTTTACCAAGAAAGCTACCCTGATACCTTTGTCCCCAGGGGACAGACTGAAAAATATGTGAAGGTGTGCGGTGAATGTAGCAAACACATCTGTCCCAGCCACACATTAAAGGAAGAAAATATAAAGAAAAGGACATGTAGAGAATAAGTGTCAGTTACTTGCAATGATACGTAAAATTCTGTATGTAGGTTTTTAGTATAATTATACTACGATTTATTCTGGGGCCAGTGACTGACTGCCCCCCTTCCCAGTTGGTGTTCATAGGCTACCAAATTTGCATTGGTAGAAGACTGCTCTGGCAGTATTTCAAGTTGGTAGAGGTCTCCATCCAGTGAAATAAATTTAGCAGGTTACAACCGATGTTAAAATAAACAAACTACAAAGTATCAGATTACAGCACACACAGTAAGAATAAGGCTTTTTGGTACACCATTTTTACAAAATTGCACATATTCACACATTTATTTGTATTGTGAGTGTTAAATGCAATTGAATTTTTTCTTTTGTTTTTTTTTTTTTTTGAAGTTTTTGGCCATATCCGGGTTTAAACCCACCACCACCGGTATATGGGGTCCGCGCCACAGGTGCCACCCAGTAATTGAATTTCTTACTGCGTATTGCTAGCAAATTGGAAAATCAATGTCCTAAGGTTTCTACTGATGATAATTTTCTGATATTTTATTTTATTGTATTGTGTTTTTTATTTTTTTAATTATTTGTTATTTATTTTATTTTGAGACAATGTCTCACTCTGTCAACCTGGGTAGAGTGCCATGGCATCGTAGCGCACACAAACCTCAAACTCTTAGGTTCAAACAATCCTCTACCTTCAATTTCCCATGTAGCTGGGACTAAAGGTGCCTGCCACGATGCCTGGCTAGTTCTATTTTTTAGTAGAAATGGGGTCTGTTACTCAGATTGGTCTCCAACTCCTGAGCTCAAGCCATCCACCGGCCTTGACCTCAGTCTCCCAGAGTGCTAGGATTACAGGTGTGAGCCAACGTGCTGGCCTATGACTCATTTTAAATAGAACCTTAGATCTTCAAATTTTACTAATGACTTCCTGGAGATACTCCCTAACCTCTCTCTTCCTAAGCACTCCTACCCACTTTCTATATCTAGAATTTGTGTGCATTTACCTTATATGGTGACTATGTAAGTGATAAGAATCTTAGTTATATTTGTTAGGAAAATATTTACACAAATACCTCAGGTTACTTGAAGACAGACATGTAGGCTGACATTATTTGCATAAAGCATTGTGCTGCCCTCTACTCAGTACTGTTACAAACAGAAGCTCACATTTATTTAGTAAGCTGCACGCAAGCCCTGCAGTGAACTTTGTGGACACTGGCTCACGGAAACCTGCCACAGTAAAAGCTAGAGCAACCAGAACGTATAAAATACTGTGTAACAATTTAGATCATAAGAGTATGTGATGACTCTGCCAAAGTCCAAAAACGCTAAGTTAAAAGATGAGTTATAAATTCGTATCTACAGGACAGTTCCAATTATTTACACATTTGTTCGCATTCCAAAATTTCAAGATGAAAAATTCTCAACTCAGTATATAACCTACACCAAGTACACAATAAAAATTAGCCTTTATCTTCTCTTGTATCTACTGGCTTTTTGTATGTCTTCCTTCGAGAAATGTCTGTTCATGTCCTTTGCCCACTTGTTAATGGGATTTTTGTTGTTATTTTTTTGTTTTTTACCGTTGAGTTCCTTGTGGATTCTGGTTATTAGTCCCTGGATGGATGAATAGTTTGCAAATATTCTGATCTCTGGATTGTCTCTTCATTCTTGTTCCCTTTGCTGTCCAGAATGTTTTAAGTTTACCATAGTCCCATTTGTCTGTTTCTCCTTTAGGTATTTTTGCTTTGGAGGTCTTAGGCACAAAGCATTTGCCTGGGCCAATGTCCTGAGGTGTTTCCCCTATGTTTCTTTTAGTGGTTTTATAGTTTCAGGGGTTACATTGAAGTCTTTAATCCATTTAGGGTTGATTTTTGTACGTGGTGAGAGGTTGTTTCATTCTTCTGCTCATGCATATCCACTTCTTCCAGCACGGTTTACTGAAAACATCGTTTTCCCTGTGTACGTTCTTAGTGTTTCTGTCAAAAATCAGTTGGCTGGAGATATGAAGATTTATTTCTGGGTTCTCTATTCCGCTCCACTAGTTTACACATTTGTTTTTGTACCAATACCACAACCATGCTGTTTTGGTTAGTAGAGCCCTGCAATATTTAGTAGAACCTCTGTAGGTTGAACACCCACGGGTCTGTAACAAGCTAGTCAACATACAGAGGAGTCAACATAAGGAACTAGGACTGCTATACTGATTCGTATACATGGTACATATTTGGTCTATGAAAATTACGTCAACTTAAGGAGGTGGCAGTATAGGGAGGTGTTCAACATGGAGAGTCTACCGTATTTTGAAGTCAGATACTATCATGTCTCCAGCTTGGGGATTTTTTATTTATTCTATTGACTGATTGATTGAGACAAGGTCTTAACTCTATCATCCAAGCTAGAGTAAGGTCAAATCATCATAACTCACTGTAAACTCCAACTCTTGAATTCAAGCCATCCTCTTTCCTCAGCCTCCCAAGTAGCTGGGGCAACAAGTGCATGCCACCACATCCAGCTAATTTTTCTACCTTTTTTTTTTTTTTTTTGCAGTTTTTGGCCAGGGCTGGGTTTGAACTCGGCACCTCAAGCATATGGAGCCGGCACCCTACTCCTTTCAGCCACAGGCACTGCCCAAATTTCCCTACTTTTTATGTGTGTGTGTGTGTGTATGGGGGGGGGGTGTCTTGCTCTTGCTCAAGCTGGTCTTGAAATCATGACCTCAAATGATCTTCCCACGTCATCCTCCCAGTACGGTAGGATTAGAGGCATAAGCCACTGCACCTGGCTCAGCTTTGTTCTTTTTCTTAAGATTGCCTTAGCTATTTCGGGGTTTTTGTTCTAGGAATTTAAGACTTTTTTCTATTTTTGTGTAAAATTGTTTTGGTATTCTGATAGGAATTGCACTGAATCTTTTCAATGGGGCTGTCATCATGTTGCACAGGCTAATTGCTTTCGGTAGTATGGTCACTTTAACAATACTAATTCACTGGCTTCAAGTGCATTTGATAGAAACATTTTGTAGGCAATTATTTTCACTGTTGCTTCCAAATTGCCAAGGATCTGGATACTTATTCAACCAAAAGGCTGAGAAGCGATTGGATACTTATTCAATGTATTACGACTGTATTCAGTCCTTTGAGGTTGAGGGAGGTGGCAGACAAACACCAAGGAAGGGATTGGACAACTTACATGTATGTGATGCAAAGCATTGCATAACCAACCAACCCAGCACCCAGGCAGGCCTGCACAGGCTGAGTTACAAAGAAGTAGGGTGCTGTAAGCTGAGTGTGTGAAGACGTGTCCTCCACGCAGGTTCTCTGGACCATATATGTGTGTGACGTACAGACACGTATGGGAATAATTTAGCTATGTCATTATAGAGCATCAAAGAAAAATTAGGAAAACATCACTTCTCTGAAACCTTAGATGACATATGGAAGATTTCCTAAAACTAGGCACTGCCTAAGGCAGTGATTTTCTTTCTTTTTTTTTTTTTTTTTTTTTTTTGAGACAGAGTCTCACTATGTTGCCCTCGATAGAATGCCGTGGCATCTCAGCTCACAGCACCCTCAAACTCTTGGGCACAAACGATTCTCTTCCCTCAGTCTCCCAAGTAGCTGGGACTACAGGCGCCCACCACAACACTCAGCTATTTTTTGTTGCAGTTGTCATTGTTGTTTAGCAGGCCCGGACCGGGTTCGAACCCACCACCCTCAGTGTATGTGGCTGGCACCGTAACCACCGTGCTATGGGCACCGAACAAAGGCAGTGATTTTCAACTGGTGTGCCATGAGAGGATCTTAAGTATACCATGAAAATTTTTAAAGATCATTAATTAAATTATTTCCAAAAGAAGTTCAAAGCAAAGTATAGTCTTTTTTTTGGATCAACATAATTTAAGTGTGCCCCAGAAGTTTAACTATAGGTTCAAGTGTGCCGTGAGATAAAAAAGGTTGAGAGGGCAGTGCCCGTAGCTCAAAGGAGTAGTGTTCCAGCCCCATATGCCAGAGGTGGTGGGTTCAAACCGAGCCCTGGCCAAAAATAGGAAAAAAAAAAAAAAACCAGAAAAAAGGTTGAGAAACACTGGTCTCAGGTATGGACTTGGAGATTTTCTAGCGTCCCTGACTCCCACTCCAGCTCATTGCAGACTCTGTGCATTTACTCAGCAGCCAGTGAGCACCTGTGAGGTGCGGAGTGCTACACCAGGCCCAGGTGTAGACCCTCTTAGACCTTCAGATTACTGAAGAACACAGATGAGTCAATTCTCAAAGACACCGTGATTTCCTCAAATGCTGTGAGAGGCCCCTAACTGGACAATTAACTTCTACATGACCGTCAGAGTAGAGCCATTCTCGTTTAGGCCTTTCCTGTGTGTTAAGGACTGAATTATGGCCCTCCAAATTCATATACCCCTAATCCCTCACTGTGACAGTATTTGGACATATATCCTTTAAAGAGGCAATTAAGGCTCGGCGCCTGTGGCTCAACGGGCTAAGGCACCAGCCACATACACCTGAGCTGGCGGGTTCGAAGCC
>CAUYON010118189.1:0-13527 GCA_963573935.1 Arctocebus calabarensis
ATGCCAGAAAAATGTTAAGTGTCAAAAGCAGGGTGTGACTGGGAAAATGCCATGAAGGCTATGTTAAACAGTTTGATGAAAACATTTCAGATTGTATATGAAACCAGCACATTGTACCCCTTGATTGCACTAATGTACGCAGCTATGATTTAATAAAAAAAAGGGGGGGTGGGAAGCAGGATGCAAAATTATATAAGGGGTAAGCAACAGTTAGGGAAAGACTGCAAAGAAAGATATCCAATTGTTTGAGAATGAAGATGACTGTGTAACAGTGGTGTTATTATGGGGGGAGGGGCTTCCCTTTGGCTCTTTTTTTTAGTTTTTCTGTAATGTAATAGTTAAGTAATTTTTCCTTTAAAGACATTCTTTAAATGTTATTTTTGTAATTCATGACAAGCACGGTTTTAAAAATAAATACAATAAAAAAGTACAAAGTTAAACATTTACTGGTATTCCCACAACTGGTAATATATTGGGGTAGAGCTCCCCAACCTCTCTATAGGCACACAAATCTACATTTTCATAGTCAAGAATGAAATCATATGTACCTGTAATTTATAGTTTATATTTTACTCAATGATATTTTATGAACATTTCAACATTGCCTATATTCTCCTACAGTATTATTTTAATTCTGCTTAGTTTATATTACATAAATGTATCACTATCCAGTCTATCTTTTGTTATATATTCAGATCACTTTCAGTATTTAATGTTAAGAATGATAATCATAGATACTATTGCTAACTAATTTGTCTCATACCTTCTTGATTAATTAGAAAAAATGTTCAAAGTGATATTTTTGAAAGCTAGGACATGAACACTTTAAGTTTACATCTATAGTCAAGTTATATTACAATAAATTTTATAGGAGAGAGCACATTTTGCTGTTACAAAAGGATTGGTCATTAACATCTTCACAATTTTGCCCATTTAATAGCCATGAAAGGATATGCTACTTACATTTCTTTCGGTTGAAGAAAGTTTAAGCAAAAGAAATTGGGGGACGAGGAAAAGGGGTAGTTATCACTCCTGTAACTTGCAAGTCCTCGGGGTAGAGCTCACTTTAAAGAAGGTCCAATCAAGGTTCAAGAATGTTGCTGGGTCCTATTTCTGGACTTGACTTCTTCTGAGTTGGGTTTCTTCTTTTTGTTGGTGTCATCCTAACATCCAGGCCAGAGAATGGAAAGTTTAATAAACATCTGAAAATGGGGTCTTGTTGGTCTAGGTTGGGCCTATACTGTTCATGGGGTCAGCTGTGAACCCAGTAGTGGTCAGAGGATGGTTTAGGGGCAGAGTTAGGATGCCATGAATTCTGTAGGCAGAGCTTCCAGAAAGCCAAACTAGGTATGATGACCAGCAAGAAGAGGGGATGGATGTAAATGTACTTTTAAATGTAAAAGTATATCCTGATGTTGTGAAATATACAGGGTGGCCCTAAAATGGATATGCAACTTAATCTATTCTAAGTTGGACATGAACTTTATGGCCACCCTGTATATTTGGTCTTTGTCCCTGTTTCCTAACATATACCTTCTAAAACGCTTGGAATCTGAGCAGTGATAAGAGTGTCTACTATATGTTAATGGGATGGCAGGTGGTTTAGAATTTCTCACTAGCTTTGGGATGGGGGTTTGGATATGAGGAAGACTAAGACAGAATTAGAGCATTGGAACTTGGAGCTCCACCTGCAGACTGCTAGGGAGGGGGGAGGGACTGAAGGCTGAGTTGATTACCAATGGCCAATGATATAATCAATCGTGTCTATGTAACAAAGAATCCCTAAGAACTGGATTCAGAGAGCTTCAGGATAGTTGACTCCATGGGCGCTCCATCCCTCTTCTAAGTAACCTTGCACAATTCATCTCTTCCTCTGTATCCTTGGTAATGGCATTGATAATTAACCACTATATGTACACAAGTGTTTCCCAAATCCTTCCAGCCACTTGAGCAAATTATTCAAATCTGAGGAGGGGATCATGGGAACCCCCCAATTTATGGCCAGTTGCTCAGAAGCACAAGAAGCACCACATGCTTGTGGCTGGCATCAGAAGCTGGGGACAGTCTTTGGGACTGAGTCTTCGAACTGTACAGTCTGGTGCTGTCTGCAGGTAGACGGCATCAGAGTCAAGTTGAACTGGAGGGCGCCCAGCTAGGAGCCGCTGCAGAATCTTCTGGAGAATCTGCTATAGAGTTAGTTGTTGGTGGGAAAACCCCATACACATCTGGGGCTACAGATGTGTGAGGTGTGGTGAGAGTACAGTAGAAGAAATAGTTTGTTTTTTATATCCATATACTGTAAAAGATATTCATCATTTAAGAAAGTAACATTGAAGTTCACATAAGGTTCTTTCTGTGTGTCCTTAAAACATATCTACTGATAGAATCAGGTTATCGACCCACCCAGGAAGGATCCCTTTCCTGGGAAGCATGTTCCTCCCAGGAAATAGTGAATGGACCATTCCAGGACTTCCTAACCTTTTCCCACCTACCTGTCCAGGCAAAGCTATGGACGGACTAATCCTGACTGCCCTAACCCTTTAAATCTCTGTCCGCCATAGCCCACATGTGGATTTCTCCCTAGTCAAGAATCTCATCCCAGGTGGAATAAAAGCCATTTTGCACAAATTGGGACTCCGCCTTCCTTTCGTCTTACACCTTGAAATGATTTTCATCTATGGTGTGCATTGTTAGTGGGATAAAATCTTCCAGAAGGCTCTGAAATCCTGAAACGTCATCTCCTTCCCTATCTCCCCTTTCTCCTCACTAGCTACTTTTCTATCCTTACCTTAATCATACTACCTTTTGATCTTGGCCAACCCTTAGTCTCTCTGAGCCTCAATTTAGCATCTGTACAATGGGCTTATTCGCCCTTACTTGAATGTGACAGGATAGCAGTAGGTTATTCAAAATGAGCTCATATCTGCCAAAACCGTCAACATCTCCTATTGACCAGACATTTTCCTACAACTCTAGGAAGCAGACTCAGAAAAAACATTTGACCATGATTTTTGGACTGCTTCTAAAGAAATTCATGTGTGACTTTGGAAATGGAGCAGAATTCTTTGACACCTGTTGTCCTTCTCTATAAAAAATAAGGCTAGGAATTCCTGCCTTCAGGGCATAATTTCAGTGTAAGGAACAAAGCCCCGTGCAAGTGCGAGGTCCATTAGGCAACTGATGAATGAGGTCCTTAATTGGGAGATGAGTCCGGGTCATGCTCAGCGCTCATCTTGAAGAGGCTGCTGCCCCCAATCCCAGGCTAAGACTGTGAAGGATGTTTTCCTGTTTTTTTTGGGTTTTTTTTTGCAGTTTTTGGCAAGGGCTGGGGTTTGAACCTACCACCTACAGTATATGGTGCCAGCGCCCTACTCCTTTGAGCCACAGGCATCGCCAGTGAAGGGTGTTTTCTTAAGACTGTCTTCAAGTGTGGTCCATGGAGAAGAAATTTGCAAAAGGTTATAAATCCACTTAGATCTGTGACCTGAAAGGACTCTAAGCTCTGTACCAGAATTCTAATAGCATTTTTCTTCCAGGTGTCCTGCAGCTCCTGCCCCAGGTAAGCAATTGCTTGAACCCTCACATCCTCTGTATGCATCTCTGTCTCATCTTAGATTTGGGACTAGTCCATTGCCCTGTGATCTTAGATCTTTGATGGATTAGAGGAAGTTTATGACCTTGCAGTTCACTCGGTTTCTTTTGTTGTAAGACCAGGAACAATGCTTTTCCCAGTTCTCTGGAAGATCTGTTCTAAGTTTTGATTTGAAACCTTGCACTGGCTGTAGAAGGTAGGCACCAAGAGTATCCACTTTTCAAAAATGAAGAGACGGACTCAGTGTCAAGTTCAAGGTCCCAGCTGGAAAAGAGTGAAATCTGGGACTTAAACCCAAAGCCTTGTGAGGACGGTACAAAATGATCCCCCTAAATATGGCTTTCAAGAATGGTATGCTCTTTAGAGTGGTAGCTGTAGCCTCCCTGGGGAGGAGGCAGAACAGACAAGTGGGGGCAGTTCATAAATGACTTTGACTGTTAGGTGAGGAGATAAGACCTTTAGATTGTAGATTCCTGATCAGAGAGTGACCTGGCTCTTAAGAAGAAGAGTATTTATTTATTTATTTATTTTGACACAGAGTCTCACTGCATCACCCTTGGTAGAGTACCGTGGTGTCACATTTGAAAAACCGATTCGAAGGGAATCTTAAGCAGTTCTCTTGCCTCAGCCTCCCAAGTAGCTGGGACTACAGGCATTTTCACAATACCTGGCTATTTTTTGTTGCAGTTGTCATTTTGTTTAGCTGTCCCAGGCTGGGTTCAAACCCACCAGCTTCGGTGTATGTGACTGACGCTGTAACCACTGTGCTATGGGCACCGATCTGACTATTCATTTTTTAAAAAGAGTAATCTGGTGAGAGTGTGGAGGATTAAAGCCATAGGGATTAAATTTTTAAATCTTTGAAAACAGGAGAATCAATAGGACTTGGTGTCAGAGTGGAGAGCTGAGTGTGAGAGAATGTGTTTAGAGTATGATTTGTGATTTTGAGAAGAAGGTAGTGACAGGAAATGAATTTAATTCAGAATCAAAAAGGAGACCTGGTTTGGCAGTGGAAGGCAGATGACGAGCTTGGTTTTAGACAGAGTTGCAAGGGTTGAACTCAGGGAAGATGAGTGTGACAGGTACCAGGGATGATGAAGCAAGTCACAATACCAAGCTACTTAGGGGACATCTCTAAGGCCCTGTCTCTATCATACATATACCTATGTGTCACCCAACAGGGTCTCCGGTTTTTTAGAAAATATAAGTAAAATCAACAACTGAAATAGGGATTTTCAGGAGTTTGGATGTGGGTTCCTTTCTCCAGCTAGAGCTCATTATGCAACCACAATCTGAAACTGACAACTCGGACAATTAACACGTTTCAAGGACATTATCATTTGAAAACCTTGCAGAGAGAAATAGTCTGTACTAAGAAGTGACACTATCATCCTTTGGTAAAGAGACCCCAATCATTTACATTTCCACTTTTGCTTCCTATCTTATGTTAAATAATTCTGACATTTTCTTCAAATGCAAATTATATTTCTGAAAATTTCTCACATGTGAGGTTTTATTTTTCCAAAAGAGAGAGAGAAAGATTTTTCTTTCCTGTGACAACTCTGGCCATCTCCTGCGTCTCTAACCTCCACCTCATCTATTTAAAAAAGAAAAAAAAAAAAGCATACTAATTTTATCTGGTTTTTCTGCCTGACAATACACTTCTGTCAGAGAATACCTCCTTGTATCTTAAATGGCTGAGGATCTAGCTGTCCTAATAAATATCCAAAGTATTCAGTATGAACTTCTACCACCTTAACCTTGGGGTTAGGAAGACCTTGAAGGTTAGCGGATGCTAAGTGCTTCTCTGTATTACTGAATTCTCATGAAACTTCTCCAACAATCAGATGGTTAGCCAGAGCTTACGTGTCTCAAATGGCCAGCAAAAAAGGTGTCTTATGATAATCAAATTCAAAGTCATTTACATCTGAAAACTTCTAGCTGCGGGGCCCTAGTAAGCCACTATAGCCTTAACCTAGGAAAGAGAATCAGCACACAGTATTTATTCATGCTCAGGCTTTGCAGACACACACATTTAGATTCAGACCTTTTATCTGATGAATACATCATATTTTGAGAATCATTTATACCACTTCGATGTTTACCAGAAATGCTTAATATTAGGTTCCATCCCGGTCCCTAATCTGTATTTCTTTCTTTCTTTCTTTTTTTTTCTTTTTTTTGGTAGAGAAAGAGTCTCACTTTATCGCCCTCAGTACAGTGCCATGGCGTCACACAGTTCACAGCAACCTCCAACTCCTGGGCTTAGGCGATTCTCTTGCCTCAGCCTCCCAAGTAGCTGGGACTACAGGCGCCTGCCACAACATCCGGCTATTTTTTTGTTTCAGTTTGGCCGGGGCCGGGTTTGAACCCACCACCCTCAGTATATGGGGCTGGCGCCCTGCCTACTGAGCCACAGGTGCCACCCACATAATCTGTATTTCAATAAAATCCTTAGGTGATCTCCATACACGTGAAACTTTAAGAAGTATAGCTCAAAAGAACTCAGTTAATTGACCTCTTGTCTGAAAATTGAGGTGGCTGGATTTGATAATCCTGAAAAGTTCTTTTCATGTATAAAAAACTAAAATCACAAATGGAGTTTATAAAAATCTATTTACCACCCCCATATTTAATAAGGGAAAACAGGGATGGATCCATATGTTAAATGTAAGGAAATTTTAAAATAAACTGTTGTTTAGCCATTCACTTAGATTATTTTTAAGCTTATGTTGACCAAAATTATATAAAATCAGAAGATTCTGGAGAAAGTGAGATTAGAACACAAAATTTAGTTGTTACATCTCATACACAGAAAAAAAAAAATAGCTAGAAAAATGCCAAAATACCCATGCTGTTACACATAGATATTCACCCCACTCCCAATATCTTTTTCTTTTTCTTTTGGTTTTGTTTGCCTTTGTTTTTTTTCCTTTTCCTTTTTTTTTTTTTTTTAAGGAGAGGGTCTCACTCTATAGACCAAGCCAGAGTACAGTGATGTCTTCAGAGCTCACTGCACCCTCCATCTCCTGAGCTCAAGCAATGCTTCTGCCTCAGCCCTCCAAGTAACTGGGACTACAAATGTGGACATGACACTTAGCTGATTTTTCTATTTTTTGCAGAAATAAAGTCTTGCTATGTTGCCCAATCTGTTCTTGGCCTCAAGTGATCCTCCCTCCTCAGCCTCCCAAAGTACTAGGAATGCAGGTGTAAGCCACTGTACTCAGCCTCAAATTCTTAGGTGTATGTGATTTGATGGCAGAAAAACCAAACAAACACTCCTATTTTTTAGTTAATAAGGATATACTAGAAGACTTGAAAACTTCAGATGTTATAGGAAAACATTCATTTTATAATGAATACATCCAATCTATTCATCACACAGAGTATGTCCTTCAGCTATTGTCTGTCAAGGCCCAATTGAAGTCTCACTTCTTCTGAGCTGGTTTCCCTTCTTACAGATTCTGAGGTCACAGGCTTTGTTTGGATCAACTCTGTATATTCTTCCTGACAAAGGAACAGATTTGGATTAGGTACAAAGTAAATGTGAAATGAAGCAGAGGAAGGGAGGAAAAGAGACAGGGGGGAAAGAGGAGAGAGGGAAGGGAGGGTGGAAGAGCGAAGGAGTGAAAGTGTGAGGACAAGCTTGAACACTAGCCCCTTTGGCACCCTGCAGAATTCCCCTGAGCCAGCTCTGCTATTAGCAGCAAATGGCCTTGCATTGTGTGCAATAGTGTCATGGTTTTACTTCTCCAATGAGATTTCAAGTGCTTAAGAAGAGGAAAACACACTGCTTTAAAATGCGTGAGATTGTTTATAGCAGCCCAATTCATAATCGCTAAGTCATGGAAGAAGCCCAAGAGCCCATCGATACATGAATGGATTAATAAACTGTGGTACATGTATTCCACATAAGTTTTGGAAGAAACATGTATTCAAATCACAGCCTCACCTCACCCACCAGCTTCTCTACTTCACTAAATTATGTTAAGGTGTTACCTTCATCAAGGCTCAACACTTTGAATTTATTCTTCACTCCTCTTTCTTACTTTTCATATGCAATAAGTCAACAGGACAAGTCTACCTTATGTTGGCAATGTCTCCACATCTGTCTTCTCATTCCTTTGTCATTGTCACCTTCCCAGGTCAGGTTCTGCATCTGCTTCTTCTGTCTTCATTGGCATCCCCACTTCTAGGCTCTTCCTACTGATCCATTAGACAGAGATGTGAGTTTTTGCTTTCTCTGTAGTATAGTCGCTCTCTCGGCTAAAAATCTCCAGTAAGTTATATATGCCTATTTAACAAAAAAAACTTACAAAAATATAAGTGTCTTAATGTGGCATTGATAACTGCCTGACTGCCTGGAGTAGCATGGCAAATGGAAACCTTGCATTTTCCTTTCCTTTTCGTTCACAATATCTAGTAATGCATAGACATTTGATAAATATTTACTAAAAAATTAAGTGATTAAATAAAGGTTGTCCAAATATTCCAGCTTATAAACTGACTGCAATAGAGCAACAACATTTAGTGTCATGGGGAAATTTCTCTTGGATGTTTAATTTGTTTGGGGGCAATGTCAACTCATGTAGCCCTCTGGGCAATCTGATATAACCTCCAAGTCCAAAATAATTGCTTTCTTTTGTATTCTATTATTCTAAATTTTTCTTTACTACTCCACATTTGCAGAGATAGAGTGACTTGCTTGTGTCCTACAATTTGAGATCTGTGATGAGCAATTCTAGCTTCAGATTATAATCTCAAAAGCAGTCTATGAGTTTAAAAAAAAAAACAAAACAGAAAGATAGGGTTGTGTAGCTTGTGAAGGGAGCTTGAGCACAATCCATGAGACAGGAAATTTTTCTTCTATAAAAGAGGGGGGCTATGGGAGCCAGTGCCTTTCCAGACACCAAAAGTAAAATGAATGTTTTCATACCTTTGCACCCTTCATACAATCAGTTGCTAAAACTTGCAGTTTCCACTTCTGTAATAAGCTTTGCTTTATCCTCTCCTTAGTATTTCTTTTAATGCTAAGGTAAGCTGGACCTCATTTACTCTCACACTATTTAAATAGTCATATACTTGTTTTTCCCATTTCTGATAGCTTTCCCTATTTCTCCTATCAGACTACTTACTTTATAACTCAGTTCTATTTATATTGTTCATTTATTTATTCATTTAAGGGAGCAATTTTTGTTCCTATTCCAGAGCCTCTTATCCCTGGTCCCATTCTGTCTTTGCTATGCTATCTCCTGAACTCTCAGCCACCCAGCCACAGGTAGCCACTGCCTCCATAGTTGTATGTATCTAGTTAAGAATTATAGTTTACCTGGTATGATGATTAGTGATAGCACATTGAGGGCAGACTTGACATTATCCATCGCTGAATCCTATATGGTGCTTAATGTAGAATTTTAAACATAGTAGGCACTACACAAAAATGTGTTAAATAAGTTAATCAAAACTCTTCAATAGCTATACTTGATGTTTGAACCTCCTCATATTGCTTGGGCCTGAGTGAAATACATATGTATTAGTTGGTATAGCTATATTAAAAAGAGAGACACACACAAGTCCCCAAGAAACTCTAAAAGTAAAAATAGTCCAATAAAAGGAGGCAGTACATCTACTTCATGGGCTGCTTTTGAGAATTAGTTGATTGTATTACTCACTGTCCTTTTCTATAAAGACAAAGAAGTTTAGTATCATCAGAATCACAGGTTGCTTTTATCTTGATGGCACGAAGAATTTTGTAACTAATCAAATTTCTGTTTCTGACTTACTGCTGAAAAGTTTAGAACCACATTTGGTACCCAGACCCACCAAAATGTAAGCTTCTGTCAAACATCTTTTTATATTAGCCTTGTCCCTGCACTACTTAAGTCCCTATCCTACCATTATTCTTTCTCACCTACTTTTAATTTGTTTTCTAGTCATATTTTCTATGCATAAGCTACCAATAAATAAATACCTTTTAAAAGTATTTACACTATGGCTCAACACCTGTGGCTCAACAGGCTTAGGGGCCAGCCACGTACACCTGAGCTGGCAGGTTCGAATCCAGCCCGGGCCCACCAAACAACAATGATGGCTGCAACCAAAAAATGGCCGGGCATTGTGGCGGGCGCCTGTAGTCTCAGCTACTTGGGAGGTGGAGGCAAGAGACTCTCTTGAGCCCAGTAATTGGAGGTTGCTGTGAGTTGTGATGCCACAGCACTCTATCCAGGGTGAGAGCTTGAGGCTCTGTCTCAAAAAAAAAAAAAAAAAGTATTTATACTATTTTGAATGATACATTCAAAGTTCACCAAAGTGAATAAATCCAGGGCTAAGGTTAGTAATCATGCATTATTTTTTAATATATATCATTAAATTTCATGAAGTACTTACCTCCACTGTTTCTTTTTTCTAACTTGCTTATTTTACCTTTGTCAATAATGCACAAAAACTCCAAATTAATGTATCTCTTTTTTCTTTCCAACAACAGTAAGTTATAAGTATAAAATATAAATTTAATAAATTTAAACATAAATTTGATTGTAATCCAGCCCAGACTTCTCATTTTCTGGCTACAAAACTCTAGTTACAGAGTTTATAGAGAGGTTAAGAAGTTTCTTCTTTAATTGTTAGGGAAATCGAAGAAAAATACAGGTGTCTCAACTCTTCCAACATGTTACTGAGCATACAATATATGCATGGTATTCTGCATGTGGACGACAAATTTTTAATAGGAATTCTATATATAAATACTATTTTTATAAAAATAATTCATGGGAGGAGGGCAGGCAAGATAGTGGACCAGAAGGATCATTCAGCTGTGATCTCCTAGAATAACTGGGAAAAGTTGAGAACCCAGCCATACCTAGTGCAAGGACCTTACTCGGAGTCATATATCAAAGAACACAGTAAGGAGATGGTGAACTGGATACAATGTATGATCCAGAGTGGTGGAAATATGATGAATTAGGCAAGTGGTTGTGACCAGCTGGGATCAGCTGACCCCGCACAAAGACCCAGGATGGAAAGAAGTCTTTCCAGAGTTTGCAGTTGTTAAGGGAAGCTGTGCTTTGAGTGGAAAGCTTGGAAGAGTGGGCAGACTCAAATGGTATATAGCTATCAGATTTGAATGCTGATTGTACTGGATTTGCCATAGGTTGGGTGGCTGGCAAGGCAGCCATATTGAGAAAGTCTGCCATTGTGGGAAAGTCAGGTATTGAGGTATTATCAGGGGGCTAAGGCACAACCATCTTAATTCCACCCTGCTGGGATCAGAACTCTACTCTTGAGACAAGCTGAAGGATTCCTGCACACCACGGGAACTGGACTCTGGGGACATTGTGAGACCTATCCCTGAAGGATTCTTGTGAGCTTTAAGATCCCAACCTGGCAGGGTCTGAAACAATCAGGAAACAATCAGGTGATCATCAAAGGGAACTAAGTTTGGAATAAGGACCACAGGGGTTGCTGACTGTTCTCTCTGTCTCCTAAAAAAACCACAGTGCCGCCTGGTGTCCTGGGAACATATTTCAACATACTGTCATCAAAAGCAAAGACTTCTGTGTGAAGCAATGGAGGTAGTGAGAAGGAAAAAGGAGGACAAGGAGGTGAATAAGAAAAAACAACATCTGAGAAAGAACCTACAGAAAAATTCAGGCAACACAAAAAACCAAAACAGAGGAACTTTCCTAAGGGACCATAAGGCAGCTAGTGTAGAAGATTCCACCTATAAAGAATGAAAAGACTTGGAGACTTTACCTCTTTTGTGTTTAAATGGATTGAGCTGGAACATATTCTTCTCAGCAAAGTATCTCAAGAATGGAAGAAAAAGTATCCAATGTACTCAGCCCTAATATGAAGCTAATTTATAGCTTTCATATGAAGGCTAAAACCCAATTATAGTGCAAGAATACAGGGAAAAGGGAAAGGGAGGGGAGGGGAGAGGGGAGGATCGGTGGAGGGAGGGCAATTAGTGGGATCACAACTACGGTGCATCTTAGCAGGGTACTGGTGAAACTTATTAAATATAGAGTATCAATGTCTTTATGTAGTGATCAAGAAAATGCCATGAAGGTTATCTCTAACAGTATGATCAAAATATTTCTGATTGTATATGAAGCATCTATGATTGCACCAATGTACACAATTATGATTTAATAAAATTATTTAAAAAAAAGACTTTACAGAAAGGGATTGAAAATATGGATGATAAAGACAATAAAAGGAATGGATGGGAAAATGGAAAGGCAGAACCAAAAGTCAGACAAGAGATGTGTAGAATATAGAAAGGATATGGTGGAGCTTAAGGAAATGAACAATGAGATAATCAGGGAATGTAAAGATGAAGTAGAAAGTATCAAAAATAGATTAGAGAGAAGAAAGAACCTCAGATTTGGAGGGTAAAGTTTCCAAGTTAACCCAGGTAGTTGAAGAGGCAGAAAAGAAGTGAGAGAAAACAGAACAGGTGCTTAGAGAAATACAAGACTCCATGAAGCATTCAAATGTATAAGTAATATGGATTCCTGAAGGGGAAGAAAATTGTCCCAAAGAAATGGAAACCATACTGGAGACTATCATATATGAAAACTTCTGAAGTTTTACTAAACACCCCAACACACTCCTTTCTGATGGATATTGAACCACAGGTCATCTCAACTCAAACAGAGCCTCTCCAAGACACATTGTAATGAACCTGTCCAAAGTCAAGATGAAATAAAAATTCTGCAAGCAGCCAGGAGTAAGCATCAACTGACCTACAGAGGCAGAGACATTAGGATGATAGCAGACTATTCACTGAAACTTTCCAAGCCAGAAGAACACTTTCAACATTCTAAAACAAAACAATTTTGGGGAGGAAACTTGAGAAATTTGCCACAACAAAACCAGTTCTACAGAAAATACTGAGACCTTTTCTTAACAATGACCACCAAAGCAGACCACCAGCAAAGTAAACACTCATGAACTAAAGGTCAAAACTTCTACAATGGCACAAAGATAAAACTACACAATGGACTTTCGCAAAATAAAACGAAAAGAACGCCACCACACTTATCAATTCTCCCAATAAATTTCAAAGGGGTGAATTCCCCACTGAAGAGACACGGCCTGGCTGATTGGATAAGAAAGCACAAGCCATCCATGTTCTGTCTCAACCTAGCCATGAAGGACAAATCAAGATTCAGGGTTAAGGGATGGAAAACAGTATTTCAAGCAAATGGAAATCAGAAGAAAGGAGGGCTTAAGATCTTATTTTCCAATACAAGCAGATTTCAAGCAACTAAAGTTAAAAAAGACAAAGATGGATACTTTATACTGGTCAAAGGAGCAACACAATAAGAAGACATTATAATTTTATTTATTTATGAACCCAACTTAAATGCTCCCAGATTAATGAAACAGACCTTGATGGGTCTGAGCAATATGATATCCCATAACACCATAATAGTCAGGGACTTTAACAACCATCTGATAGAACGGGACAGATCCTCTAAACAGAAACTAAACAGATACAAGGGACTTAAATGTGACCCCAGAACAAATGGGATTAAAAGACATATGCAGAACACACCATCTCAAAGATAAAGAATATATATTTTTCTTGTCAGAACATGGTAAGTACTCCAAAACTAGCCATATTCTAAGATACAAATAAAACCTCAGCAAAATTAAAAGAATAGAAACTATACCGTATATCTTCTCAGACCACAAGGCAATAAAGATGGAACTCAACTCCAACAAAAACATTCATCCAGGGGGGAGGAGCCAAGATGGTGGCCGAGTAACAGCTTCCTTGTAACTGGGCTCGGTGAGACTGGGGAGAGAAGACTTCAGGCATCTCTGGCTGATGAGATCTGCCCAGAAACATCCCTTTGGGGACACAGGGAGACAGCGAGAGACTTCTGGACCCCCTGAGGAAGGCAAAAGCAGTGGAGATCTGGCAA